>CM064517.1:41029055-41055659 GCA_032716605.1 Paralithodes platypus
GATTAGGAAGTTAGTAGGGGACAGATGGGTTAGTAACTGAGGGGGAGATAAAATAAAGTTATTAATTTACAAACGCAGTCAGTCGCGGGTTTGATGCGAGATATTTGTCTAGGCGGAGTTTAAATGAATCAACGGTGATGCAGTCTATAACGTTTCGGGGAAGCTCATTCCACAAGTTGACAACTCGATTGAAGAAGAAATTCTTAGATTCGTGTGAGTTAAAAGATTTACCAATAATTTTGCAACCGCTTCCCCGCGTGTAATTAGATTGGTCGATAGTGAAGTACTTACTACAGTCCATATTGTCGATGCCTTTGATGATTTTGAACACTTGAATTAAGTCACCTCTTAATCTGCGCTGGGTTAAAGGAAATATATTTAATTCTCTAAGACGCTCTTCGTATGGTTTGTTCTTTAGGCTAGGTATCATTTTGGTAACTCTACGTTGAACTCGTTCTAGCTTGTTTATATCTTTTTGGTAATAAGGGCACCAGGATTGAACGCAGTATTCCAGAAGAGGGCGGACTAAGGAATTGTAAAAGGGTTAGGATAACTTCTTTGGATTTATGCTCAAATGACCTGCCTATAAAGCCAATTATTTTGTTTGCCTTCTTAACAACTTCTGAACATTGTTGACTCGGTTTTAGGTTACTCGATATTGTTACTCCCAGATCGGTTTCTCTGTTACATTCTTAAGCTGAGTGCCATTCATCGAATAGTTTGCTTTCTCATTTAGGTATCCGATATGTAGTACTTTACATTTATCCGCATTGAAACTCATTTGCCAAATTTGGGCCCACATGACAATTTATCTAGATTGTGTTGCATATCATCAACTTGTTCTTTTGAGAGTACGCTATTTGCAATTTTTGTATCGTCAGCAAATTTTGAGATTGTACAGGTGAGACCCTCATCTATGTCGTTGATGTAAATTAGAAAGAGAATTGGTCCTAGTACCGATCCCTGGGGTACCCCGCTACTTACATTGGTCCATTTAGATGCCTTACCGTTTATGACTACTCTTTGATTTCTGTCGCTGAGCCAATTTTCTATCCATTTCAACACACCGTCTTGTATTCCATGCACTTTTAGTTTTAGCAGTAAACGTTTGTGGGGAACTTTGTCAAAGGCCTTTTGAAAATCAAGGTATATAATATCTACAGCTTTACTCTCATCGTAGAGGTTGAGGATATCGTGGAAGAAGTCTAAGAGGTTTGTTAAACAGGAACGTTTTTTACGAAAGCCGTGTTGAGTATCTTTAAGTATGTTATTTTCCTCTAAGTGATTTTACGAGTCTGTCTCGTATGACCGTTTCTAGCATTTTACATACAACTGAGGTTAAGCTAATTGGACGATAGTTACTGGGTAGGGATTTGCTGCCTTTTTTTAATATCGGTGTTATGTTGGCTGGCTTCCACTGATCAGGCATAGTTCCAGACTGCAAGGATTTATTGAATAGTAATGTCAGTGGTTTGGAGAGCTCATCCTTAGCTTCCTTTAGAACTCTAGGCGAGATTGTATCAGGTCCAGGCGTTTTATTTACCTTGAGTTTATCTAAACAATTCAATACTTCTCTCTCTGTAACGGTGATATTGCTTAGAACATCTGAATTATCAATCTTAATCGGCGATGGTGTAGGGATATCACTGAGGTCTTCTGTTGTAAAAACTGATGCAAGAAGGTATTGAGGGCATTACTCATTTGTACTTCGTCTTTGGTGTATTCTCCATTTTCATCGACTAACGGTCCAACAGTTGAAGTAACTACTTTTTTCTTTCTGATATAACTATAGAAATCTTTCGGGTTTGTTTTACTTTGATTCGCAATATGTAACTCTAAGGTCTTTTTACTTTGCTTAATTAACTTTTTGGCTTTGCGTCGTAGCTCTACAAATTTCACCCGTTCTTCGTCATTTTGTGAGGATTTTAATCTATCATTAGCAAATTTTTTAGCAAGCAGGCAGTTTGAAATATCGTTATTCCACCATTTGGGCTTATTATTATGGCCTGGACGCCGTATTTTCGATGGTATGCAGTCTTGCACTGCTTTTAGGTAAGTGGTTTCGAATAACTTCCAAGATGTATTTATGTCGTTATTGTTAATTAAAAAGCTCCAGTCAGTTTCTTTAAACATAGCTCTAAGTTTATGAAAGTTTGTTTTCTTGAAATTAGGGACTTTTTCGATGCTACTATTTGGTTCGTTACTAGTAAACTTTAAAGTGAAAGTTATCGTACGATGGTCGCTGTTACTGAATTCATAACCAACATTCAAATTCTCTATTAATTCTTCTTTTGTTGCAAGTACAATGTCAAGAACGTTATTACCACGGGTCGGTGTTCGAACAAATTGATAAAGCGAACTCTCTTGCAAGTTCGTATACCAGTCATGTCCGGAGTGTGAAGTAAGAGTATCGCCCCACTTGGTCACAGGTAAATTAAAGTCGCCAAAAATTACGGTATCTTGTGAGTTACTTACATCTGCAATTTGTTCGTAAATTTCTCGGTCAGTTTGCACTGAGAGAGAGAAAGAGAGAGAGAGAGAGACACACACACACACACTCACAGAGAAAGAGAGAGAGAGATAATAATAGAGAGAATGAGAGTGAGTGAGAGAATAATAGAGAGAGAGTATGAGAGTGAGTGAGTGTGTGTGTGAGAGTGATTGGAAGTGAGAGTGTGTGTGTGTGTGGAGAGAGAGAGAGAGAGAGAGAGAGAGAGAGAGAGAGAAGAAAAGAAAGAATGAGAGGGTGAGTGATAGGGAGAGAGATAGCGTGAGTTAAAGGACTGGGAAGGTGGGGGGGGGGGGGAGAGTGTTTGTTTGTGAGTTGACACGAGCAACAAACCTCTCGGGGAAGGGGGGGAGGGGAGGGGGAGGAGTGGTAGTAAGGGTTCTTTAAGTGGAGTTAAGGGGGGTGACCTGCTTTTTGTTATTTCTGTCCTTTTCTCTCTTTCTCTGGCTTGTATCCATTCGGCCCCATTCAGCCAACTATTTTAAGACGTTTATCCCCATCTAGGTGTCGATTTCTTCCTGGCGAGCGATAGCGAGCCACCATTATATGAAGAAATCCGGCTTCGCCGGAGAAATTTTTCTATCGAAAAATTTACAAATTTAGCCTGCTGTCAAACAAAAATAAAATAATATGGTGGCTCGCTACCGCTCACCAGTAAAAAATTGACACCTGGATGGGGATAAACGTCTTAAAACAGTAGGCTGAATGGGGCCGAAAGGATACAAGCCAGAGAAAGAGAGAAAAGGACAGAAATAACAAAAAACAAGACACCCCCCTTAACCCTCTCCGACATATGACGCGATTTTGAGCCGATTAGGGATACTTTAAAGCCTTTGTTACCATCAGGGGTATTTAGAAACCTTTAGTTTAGTTACTTCAACCTCTGCAGTTGTCTTTGAGTTAGCTGTGGGCAGAAAACTGATTTTGGAGAAGTAATTATAAGAGTGAGGGAACTCTATTTCTTATTGCTAATCTGGCAACCTCTGCGTTATATGTGTCTGAAGGGGTTAAGTGGAATTAAGTGGTGGTGTTCGTGTTGGGGGGAAAGAGAGTACAAATATCGGGAAAGTTGAGGCGATTTAAGGGGGGATGGTTGTTTTTTATGGCCTCTCTTCTCTCTCATTTTGAGATTTTAAGACATTCGGCCCATTAGCTTGGCGATTTTACGACCTTTTGCCCGATTCATTTGTCAATATTCGTCCTATTTAAAAATTGTCAATTTTTTTCCTAGCGAGCGATAGCAAGCCTGTAATTTAAGAAGAAGTGGCCTTCGACCAGGACATTTTTCTGCCGAAAAATGTACAAGTTTATCTAAAAGAGGGATCTTAGAGATGTTTTTTTAAGGGGGGTCACCGGCTTTGTATATCTTTCTCTCCTTTTCTCTCTTTCCCTGGCTTGTATCCATTCGACCCAATTCAGCCAACAGTTTTAAGACGTTTATCCCCATCCAGATGTCGATTTCTTCCTGGCGAGCGATAGCGAGCCAGCATTGTATGGAGAAATCCGGCTTCGCTGGAGAATTTTTTTCTATCGAAAAATGTACAAATTTAGCTTGCTGTCAAAACAAAAATATATATATGCTGGCTCGCTACCGCTCGCCAGGAAAATATTGACACCTGGATGGGAGTAAACGTCTTAAAATAGTAGGCTGAATGGGGCCGAATGGATACAAGCCAAAGAGAGAGGGAGAGAACGAGAAAAAAAGCGAGGTGGGCTCCCTTAAGCTTGATGGAGGTCTAGGTCGGAAACTTAAAACATATCAAATGAATAACTAAATCGTCCAATAAATAAACCCTTCCCTCCTTAACCCTTTCAAGATTGTATTACGCATTTCTGTTCTATATTGTGGCTATTATTAGACGATTTTATTCAGATTAGGAAGGGAGGACAAGCAGCCTAGAAGGGTCACTAGATATGTTGTTGCTTGATTTCCTTTGTGCTCCTTTGTACTCGTTTGTGCTTTGTATATAGAAGTCAGAGGGTTGATTGAGAAAGTCTTTACATGGTTAGATTAATGTCCAGTATTCGATAAATGGATATTAATCGTAGTCATTTGCTGTACTTATAACTGTCTTGATGGTGTAATGGTTAGAGTGTATACAATCTGTGTGTGGTAACCCAGGTTCGAATCCCGGTGTATCACATGTTTGCATTAATGTCATTGGGAGGTGTCTGGTGTTGAAGTGAAATAAATAAAACAAATTTACACTTCTAATTCCCACAGATCCTTCCTAAGCTAGAAATCATCTAATGATAGCCAGAAGACACTGTTAAAACGCGTCATGATCCTCAAAAGGTTATAACACGTAATACAAGCTTACAATATAATTAAATGTAATCTTTTTATAACATACAATGCTTATGCTGTAATATTAAGGGGGAGATAGTCGCTTTTTCTGGACCACCTCCTCCCTCATGATTAGCACATTAGTTTTTCGATTTTAAGACGTTCATTCTCTTAGTTTGTCGATTTTAAGACCTTTCACCCCATTTCTTTGTCAATATTAAGACCTTTCGTACCATTTAGGTGTCGATCTTATCCTGGCGAGCGATAGCGAGCCTGTAATTTTAGAAGGAATCGGCCTTCGGCCGGGTCATTTCTCTACCGAAAAATGTACAAATTTATCTTGAAAGGGAGTCTACGGGGTGCTATTTTAAGCTTGATGGAGGTCTAGCAAGGGAAAAAACAAAATATATACATAAGCCAAAAACCAAGCACTATCCCCTTAAGAGATTTAAAAGACGTATCGTATCATAAGCTTTAATTCCATTTTTTGTTTTGCCTTTGATAACACACAATGTCTATTATCTGGTATTGTACACTCTAAGACACAAATCCTGACCCAAAATTAACCCTCGAACCACTGGAATGTAATGGATAAGTAAAATAATGAATGAGAAGATATGGTTCAGTAACTCGAGATAGCTTCGAAATCTTTGAGCCACGACTCATGTCCTTAAGGGTACGTGGATTAGTACCTATTATTATACAGTATATACACATTTACTCCTAATCCATTTGTTCCGAGCGCCATCTTGTACCAAACTTGCATAATTATACACTTACATACAGTAGACCTATACATCTCAATTTTATTAGCGGTTAACTCAGCAGTAAAAAAAAAAAAAAAAAAAAAAAAAAACATAACTGGAAGAAGAAAAAAAAAGACAATTGGACAGAAATACACACACCCACACACACACACACACACACACACACACAGATAACCCGTTAGACAGGAAGACAGATAGATAGACAGTCAAAGACGAAAAAATGCCGGTGAGATGGAAAGACAGGCAGACGCACAGACATATACGACAAGGAAAAACACGGCAACCGGAGAAAAACAGACAGGAACGTACATACGGAAAGACAGACAGACAGAGACATATTAACAGATAGATAGACAGATAAACAGACAGGAACGTACATACGGAAAGACAGACAGACAGAGACATATTAACAGATAGATAGACAGATAAACACACAGACAGGAACGTACATACGGAAAGACAGACAGACAGAGACATATTAACAGATATATAGATAGATAAACAAACAGACAGGAACGTACATACGGAAAGACAGACAGACAGAGACATATTAACAGATATATAGATAGATAAACAAACAGACAGGAACGTACAACGGAAAGACAGACAGACAGAGACATATTAACAGATATAGATAAACAAACAGACAGGAACGTACATACGGAAAGACAGAGAGACAGAGACATATTAACAGATAGATAGATAGATAAACACACAGACATACAGATCAACAAACAGACAGATCAACAAACAGACAGATCAACAAACAGACAGATTAAGAGACAGACAGATTAATTAACGGACAGACGGCCAGGGACAGGAAATGAAAGGACTAGACATGGGAAGGAAGAGGCTTAGTTAGGGAGGAAAGAGGATTAGTGGAAAACAGGAGAGAGAGAGAGAGAGAGAGAGAGAGAGAGAGAGAGAGAGAGAGAGAGATGGAGGGGGAGGGTAAGATATATGATGGAGAGAGAGAGAGTTACACAGAGTTACACATATACTCAGACCACACAGACCTTGCGGTCCCAACTAGGTGGTCCGGCCTTAATACTACTAGACAGGGACAGTTTATAGTGGAAGAATAGGACAGTTAAATAGAAGGCTCTCTCCCCACCCTCCGCTCCCTCCGGCTAAATAGCTGTACCGGAAAATAGGACCTGACCTTATGGGTCAGGAGATTTTGTATATAGTATAGGAAGAAATTGGAGAGAGAGAGAGAGAGAGAGATAAAAAAAAACAAATTCGGCCAACATTTCCAACAATCTATGACCCCCCCCCCCCCCACCCACCCTTTTACACACACACACACACACACACACACACACACACACACACATACCCACACACCATAATACTAATAAATAATGCCTTTAGCTCACGGTATAACATTTCCACAATATATTCGTCTCCGAAAAATGTTTGGGGATGAAAACCGTCAAGCCAGAAAGCTTTGAATTATTTGATGCATGGGACTTTTTCCATTATGTCCTGCGATTCCAAAGTGCAGAGTAAGCCAAATATAATTACAACTGCCATTAGGCTTTGTTTAGTCAATAATAATAATAATAATAATAATAATAATAATAATAATAATAATGATGATAGTAATAATAATGATAGTAATAATAATAATAATAATAACAATAATAATAATAATAATAATAATAATAATGATCAAGTAAATTGATAAATTATTAAATAAATAACACAAATTTCTATCCTCTCCTTTCTGTCGTGGTGTATAGAGATTTCACTCAAAAGTATGTTTATGAAAAGTGTAAATAGTGGTATGGTCCGTTCGTTCTAGGTTGGGCAGAAATCGTAACCTCTAACTAACCTCTCATAACTTAAAAAGGACTAGAGTAATCGAGCTAATATTTCTACCAAATAGGAAGACTTGGGTAGGGAATATGTGTATAAATTGACAGCTCATTTGCTCTAGCCCTTTTTGAGTTACAGAGGTTAGAGGTTAGGATTTCTGCCCAACCTAGAATGACCGAACTATAGTAAAAAAAAAAAAAATAAACAAAAAAAAATAAAAAAAAAGTGGGGATTGGGCCTGAGTATAAAGATAGATAGATAGATAAATAGTAAGAAACCCAGCTGTTAGAAAGGTATATCACTATCAATATTATGATCTCGTATACCTTTCTCATACCCTTTTTATGACCTTGACATTTGACAGTGTTTACTTTTGAAACCACACTGGCGCGATCTTCTACGTCTAAATATGTTTCAAAATGTTGCACTGGCCTGTCATAATGTATCATAAAATAAACATCAATTTCCCTTCGGCCGAACGAAAGGTAAGAGTACAAGAAACAATGATAATCAAATAGTGAATTGACCACTTGCAAGTTTCAGACAATAAGGAAGTTAGAGTTTTTATATGGATATTAAACAGATTATATGTTTGTTTATGTGAGTGAGGGAGACAAAAGGCAGAACTGCCTGTAGCGAGTGTCTCCCCCATAGGCCTAGTTGAAAAAGTGACAGGGCCAAAATCAAGGGACGTTCGAGCCAAAATGCCTGGACACACGGAATTTTAAAGCAATTTAAGTCATAGGAGGAGGGAAAGACTGATTATGGGAGAGAGTTCCAGAGCTCAGCTGTTGAATAGAAGAAAGGGTGGATGGTTCACTTTTTGGTAAATGTTTCCATTTATTTATTATTTCTCTAGTTTCCTCCCTAGACCTCCATCAAGCTGTAAGAAACACCCCATAGACCCCCCCCCCCCCCTTCAAGATAAATGTGTATATTTTTCGGTAGAAGGCCGGTTACTCTTAAAATTACAGGCTCGCTTTCGCTCGCCAGGAAAAAAATCGACACCTAAATGACACGAAGTCTTAATATTGACACAGAAATAGGGCGAAAGGTCTTAACATCGCCAAACTAATGGGCCGAACGTCTTATAATCTGAAAACGAATGGGACTAAACACGAGGGAGAAGGGAGCCAGAAAATCTAGCCCACCCCGCCTCAAAATATGGTTGTATTGCATAATTAAATATATTCATAAAACCAAATGTAGCGATCTTTCTATCCATCACATATTTGCATAACGCATATATTTCTGTTAACCCTTTGCGTACCAGAGACGTGATCTATTTTATTCTAGCTATATGTTGACGATATTATGCAACTTAGGAAGGATCTGTGATAGTTAAATGGTTCGGTTGAAATAGTTTGAAGCTTTAATTATTTGCTAGAGATCCTTCCTAAGCTGAATAAAATCGTCAAATAGTTCCCAGAATATGATGAAAATGACGTCCCTGGTGGTACTAAATGGGCTAATTATTGATGTCCATGGCTCCAACTTCCTTATAGCCTGAAACTCGCAAGTAGTCAATTGAGAACGTGATGTTAGGGGGGGGGACTATTTTCCAGCTAATTGAAGAATGTAGAGGATAATAACTTGTGAATAGTTATTGTATAGAAAGAAACATAGAGTAACCAATATGAGAGAGAGAGAGAGAGAGAGAGAGAGAGAGAGAGAGAGAGAGAGAGAGAGAGAGAGAGAGAGCCAAAGACACTCTATGGAGGGACACATTTTATATACAAATATACAGATAAGTGTGTTGCTACAAAATGTGTGTGTGTGTGTGAGAGAGAGAGAGAGAGAGAGAGAGAGAGAGAGAGAGAGAGAGAGAGAGAGAGAGAGCCAAAGACACTCTATGGAGGGACACATTTTATATACAAATATACAGATAAGTGTGTTGCTACAAAATGTGTGTGAGAGAGAGAGAGAGAGAGAGAGAGAGAGAGAGAGAGAGAGAGACAGACAGAGAGAGAGAGTGTCAACATAAGCAGGAGGTCAAGCAGGAACACACAATCTTAGTCTCTGTGGAGTGGCTTAGCGGCACGATGACAACTATTATATTCTCCATTAAAAATAATATTATATGACACACACATTTTATGTTATTATTATTATTATTACTATTTTTATATATATTTGTTATATTGACCTGTTTCCCTTACAATGATTTTTATCACATAACTAACATATTATTAAGTAATATCGTTCTTAACACTAATAACCCCCAAATGTAATTTACCCTTTCACGCATGTGTGGGCACAGGGGTTGCCGATTAGTAATAACAAATAGAGTTATCTCAATCTTATAATTACCTCTCCAAATTAGTTTTCTGTCCACAGCTAACTCAAAGACAGCTGCAGAGGTTGAATTAAATAAACTTAAAGGTTTCTAAACACCCCTGATGGTCACAAAGGCTTTTAAGTATCCCAGAATAAGCTTAAATCGCGTCCTGTGCATGAAAGGGTTAATGTGAGCGTGTGATCCTCCCGGGATTCGAAAACGGTACACCATATGAAGAACTTTGAAGTTCTAACCCTTACACCATCTAGCTGATATACAATCGTCTAGCAATATAGATACGAAACACTTTGCAATAGGCCTATTCTCAAAAGTCATATACTGTAGATTCATATTTGTGTTCACCAACCCACCAATTAATTTACAAATGAACCTAACTAGTGAAATCAATGAAAGTAATAAAATAGAAGAAAATCGTATTCCATTTTATTGGGTTCACACCATATCCAGCCAGACAGACCAGACAAACATACATTGTATAATATATATATATATATATATATTTATATATAATTATATATACACGGAGGTTAATTCACAAATACGTGTGATAAAATTATGTAGGAAAATTGAAACAATGGAACACCAAGCTTTCGTCTATTCTTTCAAGACATTTTCAGGGTAATGCCCTAAAGATGTCTTCATAAAATAGACGAAAGCTTGGTGTTCCATTGTTTCAATTTTCCTAGCAAGTTTTACTACATATACTGTATATATATATATATATATATATATATATATATATATATATATATATATATATATATATATATATACCGGTACATTAGATACTAGGACTGGGTGGAGGAAGACACACAGGGAAGAATTTGTATTATTTATTCTCTAATAAAGAATAAAGAATCAAGAATCAAAGCTATTCCCTGAGTTTGTTCCCTCACTCAATCCATCTACCTTTCAGTATGAATCATTCACATTACATACTATTCAGTACATATATGTGTAAAATATTCAATTTATATTTTTAAAATTAAAATAATTGAAATAACACTAGCCTCTTTCACTACGATATTGAGAAGAACATAATATATGCTTATATACATTTTCGTAAGCAATGCCCTACGAACACGAGTACAGTCGCATACATAAGTTCTGTTCCTCTGCGTGATCTTATACACAAGAATATATTGGGTATGATTGAATTGACCACTTGCGACTTTCAGGCTATAAGGAAGATGGAGCTATAAACATCGATATTAAACATAAATGCAATAATTATGTAGGTTTCTGATGGATGGAAAGTATGATTAATACATTTGAAAGGGTTTATAAATGCGTTGCAACTGTATTTTAGCTGGTAATTCTGCTAAATATCGATGTCTACAGCTCCAACTTCCTTATAGCCTGAAACTCGCAAGTGGGCAATTACGAGTGTAGTTTCTTACGCAGTGGTTAACCCCTTCTGTACCGGGATGTACTCTTCATAATATTCTGGCAACTATTAGACGATTTTGTTCAGCTTGGAAAGGATGTCCACCCATTAAAAGGCTACATACTAACTCAATTAATCTTTTTAGCTACCATACATCACTCCTAAGCTTCATAAAATCGTCTAAATGTAGGTGAATCCAAATAAAAGAGACGTCGCCGGTACAGAAGGGGTTAACGCGACTGCATATGTAACAGATCATAATAAAATAAACCACACTCGTAATTCATTCATACTAATATAACTTCCATACAATAGATCACGACGAGGAACATAACTTATGTGGGCAACTGTACATATTAAGGGGAGACTGGCCGTTTGTTTGGTCTATTAACTCATTTATTCATATATCTGTTTAGTTTCCTCCCTAGACCTCCCTCAAATTAAAAAAAAACATCCATTAGATCCCTCTTCTAGATTAATTTGTACATTTTTCGGTAGAAAACTGTTCAGGCCGAAGGCCGGTTCTTCCAACATTACAGGCTCACTATCGTTCGCCAGGGAAAAAATCGACACCTAAATAGCACGAAAGGTCTAAATATTGACGAAGAAATGGGGCGAAAGGTCTTAAAATCGACTAACTAATGGGGCAAACATCTTAACATTTGAAAACTAATGGGGCAAAACATGAGGGAGCAAGGGGACCAGAAAAGCGACCCATCTCCCCTTAAGCAGCTAGCTGGGGATACATATGGTATTAATATTACTATACATATGCATACGACAACTCATGCTATCCACCACTCACACCACATCACACATAATACATCATTCACAATGCAACCACACCACTAATACCAGGCAACCCATACCACTCATACCACACCAGACTACCACTTCCATACCACTCATACCAGATTACCATTATCAAACCACTTATATTAGGCAGCCCATACCACTTATACCAGACTAGACTACCACTCAAACCAGGCAGTTCCCACCGCTCATACCACACCTGCTGCTCCCATACCACTCATACCAGCCAGCTCACACCACCCACACTGCTCATACCTCTCCATACCATCCCATACCACTCATACCAGCCAGCCCACACCACCCACACTGCTCATACCTCTCCATACCACACCCATACCACTCATACCAGCCAGCCCACACCACCCACACTGCTAATACCTCTCCATACTACTCATACCAGCCAGCCAACACCACCCACACTGCTCATACCACTCATACCAGCCAGCCCACACCACCCACACTGCTAATACCATTTGTCATCCATGCTGGTTCAAATGACGTCATGCGCACCAGATCCGAAGAGTTGATGGAGAAATATCGCAAGATGATCCAGCACTACAAACACAAGTCAAGGAATATCATCATCACAGGCATTCTCCCCAAGATCAACGCACCTGACAAATTATACGACAAGGCCTTCAGCACAAATAGCCGACTAAAATATTTGTGTCTGAGGGAAGAAGTTGAATTCATCAACCTCTGGGACAACTTCTACAACCAGCCTACTCTGTTCCGCAAGGATGGCACTCATCTAAACCCTGTGGGTTCAGCACGCATGGGTCGTCTCCTACACGAAGCAGTCCGCAGCCATGGATCAAAACACGCCATCCGAGAAGAAGCAGCAGTGACATAAATTATCCAACGCCAAGCAAAAAACAGAGGCAACCGAGGACCACCAGCGATAAGGACCGAAGACAGCGAGGACCGAGGACAGCCATGAACATAAATGTAGATCCGACAAGAACCAAAAATATTATTAAAGAGCGCTCCGTGAGTTCTAAAATAACAAATTTAAAGGTTTTCTATGCAAACGCTCGTAGCATACGCAATAAATTTTCAGATTTAGAGGAGCTAGTGTTTACAGAAAATTATGATGTGATTGGCATAACAGAATCTTGGCTCAATACAGAAGATAGAGACTTTTTAGCAGAGTATTCACTTCCCGGTTATGTAATGTTTGAGAAAAGCCGAATAAATCGAAATGGAGGTGGCGTTTTACTTTATATCAAAGAAAGTCTTAACCCTACTCTCTTGTCAAAACCTCAAATTGTGAACGTCGACACATCTTTTGTGCTAATAAAGAATAATAAAGGTATAAAAATAATACTTGCGTTAATATACAAACCTCCAGCTCAATCAGTGCAAACTGACCGAGAAATTTACGAACAAATTGCAGATGTAAGTAACTCACAAGATACCATAATTTTTGGCGACTTTAATTTACCTGTGACCAAGTGGGGCGGTACTCTTACTTCACGCTCCGGACATGACTTGTATACGAACTTGCAAGAGAGTTCGCTTTATCAATTTGTTCGAACGCAGACCCGTGGTAATAACGTTCTTGACATTGTACTTGCAACAAAAGAAGAATTGATAGAGAATTTGAATGTTGGTGATGAATTCAGTAACAGCGACCATCGTACGATAACTTTCACTTTAAAGTTTACTAATAACGAACCAAATAGTAGCATCGAAAAAGTCCCTAATTTCAAGAAAGCAAACTTCCATAAACTTAGAGCTATGTTTAAAGAAACTGACTGGAGCTTTTTAATTAACAATAACGACATAAATACATCTTGGAAGTTATTCGAAACCCACGTACCTAAAAGCAGTGCAAGACTGCATACTATCGAAAATACGGCGTCCAGGCCATAATAATAAGCCCAAATGGTGGAATAAAGATATTTCAAACTGCCTGCTTGCTAAAAAAATTGCTAATGATAGATTAAAATCCTCACAAAATGACGAAGAACGGGTGAAATTTGTAGAGCTACAACGCAAAGCCAAAAAGTTAATTAAGCAAAGTAAAAAGACCTTAGAGTTACATATTGCGAATCAAAGTAAAACAAACCCGAAAGAATTCTATAGTTATATCAGAAAGAAAAAAGTAGTTACTTCAACTGTTGGACCGTTAGTCGATGAAAATGGAGAATACACCAAAGACGAAGTACAAATGAGTAATGCCCTCAATACCTTCTTTGCATCAGTTTTTTACAACAGAAGACCTCAGTGATATCCCTACACCATCGCCGATTCAGATTGATAATTCAGATGTTCTAAGCAATATCACCGTTAAAGAGAGAGAAGTATTGAATTGTTTAGATAAACTCAAGGTAAATAAAACGCCTGGACCTGATACAATCTCGCCTAGAGTTCTAAAGGAAGCTAAGGATGAGCTCTCCAAACCACTGACATTACTATTCAATAAATCCTTGCAGTCTGGAACTATGCCTGATCAGTGGAAGCTAGCCAACGTAACACCGATATTAAAAAAGGCAGCAAATCCCTACCCAGTAACTATCGTCCAATTAGCTTAACCTCAGTTGTATGTAAAATGCTAGAAACGGTCATACGAGACAGACTCGTAAATCACTTAGAGGAAAATAACATACTTAAAGATACTCAACACGGCTTTCGTAAAATACGTTCCTGTTTAACAAACCTCTTAGACTTCTTCCACGATATCCTCAACCTCTACGATGAGAGTAAAGCTGTAGATATTATATACCTTGATTTTCAAAAGGCCTTTGACAAAGTTCCCCACAAAAGTTTACTGCTAAAACTATAAGCGCATGGAATACAAGACGGTGTGATGAAATGGATAGAAAATTGGCTCAGCAACAGAAAGCAAAGAGTAGTCATAAACGGTAAGGCATCTAAATGGACCAATGTAAGTAGCGGGGTACCCCAGGGATCGGTACTAGGACCAATTATCTTTCTAATTTACATCAACGATATAGATGAGGGTCTCACCTGTACAATCTCAAAGTTTGCTGACGATACAAACATTGCGAATAGCGTACTCTCAAAAGAACAAGTTGACGATATGCAACACAATCTAGATAAGTTGTCATGTTGGGCCCAAATTTGGCAAATGAGTTTCAATGCGGATAAATGTAAAGTACTACATATCGGATACCTAAATGAGAAAGCAAACTATTCGATGAATGGCACTCAGCTTAAGAATGTAAACAGAGAAACCGATCTGGGAGTAACAATATCGAGTAACCTAAAACCGAGTCAACAATGTTCAGAAGTTGTTAAGAAGGCAAACAAAATAATTGGCTTTATAGGCAGGTCATTTGAGCATAAATCCAAAGAAGTTATCCTAACCCTTTACAATTCCTTAGTCTGCCCTCTTCTGGAATACTGCGTTCAATCCTGGTGCCCTTATTACCAAAAAGATATAAACAAGCTAGAACGAGTTCAACGTAGAGTTACCAAAATTATACCTAGCCTAAAGAACAAACCATACGAAGAGCGAGCGTCTTAGAGAATTAAATCTATTTCCTTTAACCCAGCGCAGATTAAGAGGTGACTTAATTCAAGTGTTCAAAATCATCAAAGGCATCGACAATATGAACTGTAGTAAGTACTTCAATATCGACCAATCTAATTACACGCGGGGAAACGGTTGCAAAATTATTGGTAAATCTTTTAACTCGCATGAATCTAAGAATTTCTTCTTCAATCGAGTTGTCAACTTGTGGAATGGGCTTCCCCGAAACGTTATAGACTGCATCACCGTTGATTCATTTAAACTCCGCCTAGACAAATATCTCTCATCAAACCCGCGACTGACTGCGTTTGTAAATGAATAACTTTATTTTATCCCCCCCTCAGTTACTAACCCATCTGTCCTCTACTAACTTCCAAATCCTGCCACGGACATTAGTTCCAGGGCAGTAATTCCCTTTCCAATGTTCCCTTACCCACTCTAAACCACTGTTTGGACACTTGATCCTCAGTGTTTTGGAGGACAAGCAACCTAGAAGGGTCACTAGATCTGTTGTTGCTTGATTTCCTTTGTACTCCTTTGTACCTCTCCATACCACTCATACCAGCCACCCAACACCACCCACACTGCTCATACCTCTCCATACCACTCATTCCAGCCAGCCCACACCACCCACCCTGCTCATACTTCTCGATACCACTCATACCAGCCAGCCTACACCACCCACACTGCTCATACCTCTCCTACCACTAACACCACTCCCATACCACTCATGCCAACCAGTCCACAGCACCCACACTGCTCATACCTCTCCATACCACTAATACCACTCCCATACCACACCAACCTACCACTCATACCACTCCCATAACACTCAGACCAGCCAGCCCACAGCACCCACACTGCTCATACCTCTCCATACCACTCATACCAACCAGTCCATACCACACCATCACTATACACACACCCTCCCACCCTGGTATGCTGGTGGTATACTTTCACCCAAATGACCAGCGACCAGTGGCCCAGTGCGGTGAGTAATTGGTTGGTTGGTGCAGGGCTAGTGTCCTGTTATTGGCTATACCTAGGTGTGTGTGTGAGAGAGAGAGAGAGAGAGAGAGAGAGAGAGAGAGAGAGAGAGAGAGGGGGGTTGAGAGTGAGAGTGAGTCATTTGTTAGCTCAAAAACTTTCGTATGTGGTTAATGTGACATTGGATACTAGGTGAGAGAGAGAGAGAGAGAGAGAGAGAGAGAGAGAGACGTTGGTTGATTCTATTCGTTATAATTAACTTTGCTAACAGTTAGTTTATGGAGCCATTTATAGACGCAGCTGGAACTCCTTATTTGATTACTATAAATTACAATCGTCATAATAACATTACTTTCATATGAGAGATATAAAGATAGACAAAGATGGATTGGGGTATATACATAGATAGATGGAATGATAGATAGATAGATAGATACATAGATAGGTATATAGGCATGCATAGAGAGAGAGAGAGAGAGAGAGAGATAATCAAACAGACACACTACGAGGTTGATAGTAGAGCCTTGTATACAGAGAGAGAGAGATACCCTCTATATTGAAGTAGCACCGCAGGGAGAGAAACAATATTTAACCCTTAAGGGAAGGTTTTTAGTTGATTCCCTAGACTTCCATCAAACTTAAAATTACTCCCCCTAGACCCCCTTTCAAGACAAATTTGTACATTTTTCAGTAGAAAAATGTCCCGGCCGAAGGCCGTTTCCCCTTAAATTACAGGCTCGCTATCGCTCGCCAGGAAAAAATTGACACCTAAATGGCACGAATGGTCTTAAAATTGACAGAAATGGGACGATGATTCTTAAAATTGCCAAACTAATGGGGTGAACGTATTAAAATTTTAAAAGCAATGGGGCTAAACATGAGGGATATAGAGGTCCAGAAAAAAAATCCTCCAGGTGGAAATCTCCCCTTCAGCACGAGGAAGCCTTTTTACCTTATATTCTGGCCAAAGTTAGACAAGGTTATGCAGTTTAAGAAGGACCTATGTTATTCAGAGGGTTATTTGAGATCGTATTTACCCTTCAAGTACATATAAGGGATTAAAATTAAATATTATTGCCATAAACTACTGATTATAAAGTTGTCTATGAGAAAGATAGATATAATTAAAGAACGGGAAGGTTAGGGTGTGAATATGAGCCCATGGAGTGTTGTCTAAACATTCACCAGATGACTTAAGGGGAGATGGGCCGTTCTTTTTGGTCTATTAATTTATTTATTCCATTATATCTTAGTTTCCTCGCTAGACCTCTATCAAGTTTAGAAAAACACCCCCTAGACACCCCCTTCAAGATACATTTGTAAATTTTTCGGTAGAAAAATGTCCCGGCCGAATGCCGATTACTCTTAAAATTACAGGCTCGCTTTCGCTCGCCAGGAAAAAATCGACACCTAAATGGCACGAAATATCTTAAAATTGATAACGAAATGGGGCGAAAGGTATTGAAATCGCCAAACTAATGGGTCCGAACGTCATAACATCTGAAAACTAATGGGGCCTCATCTAACATGAAGAAGAAAGGTGACCAGAAAAACGGCCCATGTCCCCTTAAGCCTAGTGTTGCCAATCTAGCTCCTTTCCCGCTAGATTACCAGCTATTTTCTTCAGTGTTGCCAATTTAGATATTTTCCCGCTAGATCTAAAGGTATTTACTTCGCTCGAGGGACACATTTTTAAATTCCGTCGATATTCAGTAGATTTGAGCCAATTTAGAGCGATATGGTAGAGCTTATGCCATGATGCTAGCGACTTTCGGCATATATTTATTATCTAGCGGACTTGATTTGGTAACCCTGATTTACATTCATCTAAATTTATGTATTATTATCATTATTATTATTATTAAAGGTAAATTTGTATATCTAGCGACATCAATTCTAGCGATACTCTTGATATACGAGTCATTTTAGAGCGATAGTGTCGAGATAGTGCCAATATTCTAGCGTTTTTTGATAAAGCACCTTTCCACCCCTATTTTACATATAAAGATATTGTATGATTCGTTGTTGTATTATGAGCCTTACTAATTGCATCACTATTATTTCCATATGCTCTTAAGGGGGGTCACCATTTTGTTTTTATCTTTCTCTCCTTTTCTCTCTTTCCCCGGCTTGTATCCATTGGGCCCCATTCAGCCAACTGTTTTCAGACGATTATCCCCATCAAGGTATCGATTTCTTCCTGGCGAGCGATAGCGAGCCAGCATTGTATGGAGAAATCCGGCTTCGCCGGAGAAATTTTTCTATCGAAAAATGTACAAATTTAGCTTGCTGTCAAAACAAAAATATATACTGTATATGCTTAAATATTGACACCTGGATGGGGATAAACGTCTTAAAACAGTAGGCTGAATGGGGCCGAATGGATACAAGCCAAAGAGAGAGGGAGAGAAAGAGAAAATAAGCGAGGTGGGCTCCCTTATAAAGATCCAGCTACTTTTGGGTTGTTATTGACCATCTAGCGGCCTTGATTCAGTAACCCTGCCTGAGCCTCCTGGTGCACTCTGTCTTCCTCTGTCAGCCCCTTGTGGTTTGGTGGAGTGGGGAGGTGGAGGAGAAGTGGTTGTATGTGACTATTGATGTGGAGAGGGAAGAATGAAGAATGGGCATATTTATTTCCTAATTTGTTTATTTGTTACTATTATATACAGTATATATATCTATATATATATATATACATATATATATATATATATATATATATATATATATATATATATATATATATATAAAAAAAAAAAAAAAAAAAAAATCCTCCCTAGACCTCCATCAAACTTATTCCCCCCCCCCCCCCCCCCCGACCCTCCTTCAAGATAAGTTTGTACATTTTTCGATAGAAAGATTTACCGGTTTCTCTTAAATTGCAGGCTCGCTATCGCTCGCCATTAAAATCGACACCTAAATGACACGAAAAGTCTTAATATTGACAAAGAAATGGGTCGAAAATTCTTATAATCGTCAAAATAGTGGGGGCGAACGTCTTAGAATATCAAAACTAATGAGCCTAAACATAAGGGAGAAGGGAGGTCCAGCAAAAAACAAAATAATAATAATAATAATCCTCTTCAGTCACTGGTCATCTTGTGGTTGTCAGTGGAGAGGAGGGAGAGGTGGTTCTAGGTGGGTGGAGTGATGAGGTGGAGTAGACATCGTTGTGAGTGGAAGAGCAGTAGAATGTGGATGAATTTAGAAGAGGTATCGAAGTTTAAGAAGGACGAAGCTTTTCAGGAACGTCTGGCCAATTATAAAGATGAATATGTTTGTATTTTGTTTTCATTGTTTTCTGTTGTGTTGTCCCTATTCTGGCTCTGTCTTGAGTCGGCCACCTCCAAAAAATTAAAAAAAAAACAGGAAAAGAGGGAGAACAAAACACAGAAACAAATGGAAAAGTGGGGATCGGGCCTGAGTATTAATAATAGATTGTGTTTTGTTTTTGTGTATTCATTGTTTTCTGTTGTGTGGTCCCTATTCTGGCTCTGTCTTGAGTCGGCCACCCCCAAAAAAAGAAAACAAAAAGGAAAAGAGGAAAAGTGGGGATTGGGCTTGAGTATATAGCATAGAATGAATATGTTCGTAGAAGGGGTATGGTTGGTTGGGTACGTGGATATAACTTATACTAACCATAATTATTCATCCATTACAAAGAGTTCATAGCCAAATATAGTTCTAATTGCGAAAACGATGCCAATGTTTGATGTGGTGCGGGGAGATAGCGTTATTTAGATATATTTGATGTGGTGCGGGGAGATAGCGTTATTTAGATATATTTGATGTGGTGCGGGGAGATAGCGTTATTTAGATATATTTGATGTGGTGCGGGGAGATAGCGTTATTTAGATATATTTGATGTGGTGCGGGGAGATAGCGTTATTTAGATATATTTGATGTGGTGCGGGGAGATAGCGTTATTTAGATATATTTGATGTGGTGCGGGGAGATAGCGTTATTTAGATATATTTGATGTGGTGCGGGGAGATAGCGTTATTTAGATATATTTGATGTGGTGCGGGGAGATAGCGTTATTTAGATATATTTGATGTGGTGCGGGGAGATAGCGTTATTTAGATATATTTGATGTGGTGCGGGGAGATAGCGTTATTTAGATATATTTGATGTTGTGCGGGGAGATAGCGTTAATTAGATATATTTGATGTGGTGCGGGGAGATAGCGTTATTTAGATATATTTGATGTGGTGCGGGGAGATAGCGTTATTTAGATATTTGTGGTGTGCGGGGAGATAGCGTTATTTAGATATATTTGATGTGGTGCGGGGAGATAGCGTTATTAGATATATTTGATGTGGTGCGGGGAGATAGCGTTATTTAGATATATTTGATGTGGTGCGGGGAGATAGCGTTATTTAGATATATTTGATGTGGTGCGGGGAGATAGCGTTATTTAGATATATTTGATGTGGTGCGGGGAGATAGCGTTATTTAGATATATTTGATGTGGTGCGGAGAGATAGCGTTATTATATTGATGTGGTGCGGGGAGATAGCTTTATTTAGATATATTTGATGTGGTGCGGGAGATAGCGTTATTTAGATATATTTGATGTGGTGCGGGAGATAGCGTTATTTAGATATATTTGATGTGGTGCGGGAGATAGCGTTATTTAGATATATTTGATGTGGTGCGGGGTAATAGCGTTATTTAGATATATTTGATGTGGTGCGGGGAGATAGCGTTATTTAGATATATTTGATGTGGTGCGGAGAGATAGCGTTATTTAGATATATTTGATGTGGTGCGGGGAGATAGCGTTATTTAGATATATTTGATGTGGTGCGGGGAGATAGCGTTATTTAGATATATTTGATGTGGTGCAGGGAGATAGCGTTATTTAGATATTTTGATGTGGTGGGGGGAGATAGCGTTATTTAGATATATTTGATGTGGTGCGGGGAGATAGCGTTATTTAGATATATTTGATGTGGTGCGGGGAGATAGCGTTATTTAGATATATTTGATGTGGTGCGGGGAGATAGCGTTATTTAGATATATTTGATGTGGTGCAGGGAGATACCGTTATTTAGATATATTTGATGTGGTGCAGGGAGATACCGTTATTTAGATATATTTGATGTGGTGCGGGGAGATAGCGTTATTTAGATATAATATTTGATGTGGTGCGGGGAGATAGCGTTATTTAGATATATTTGTGTTTATATATTTATTCTTAATAATGATTATCAAGAAATCAGCTGTTAATGGAGTAAACTTTTAGAGGTTTTATTAAGATATTTGCCACATTAGTTTGACGATTTTTAAACCTTTCGTGTCCTGCAATTCAGGAGGAACCCAGCGCATTTTTCGGGACCAGATTACGAGAGCGAGAGAGATTTTGTTATATGTTCATCATGCACCAATTTTACATTACAAAGGTACCTTAAGGATCAGGAACTAGTCCACATAAATTAGTAGATATACAAAGAGAGAGAGAGAGAGAGAGAGAGAGAGAGAGAGAGAGAGAGAGAGAGAGAGATTTTTTATATGTTCATCATGCACCAATTTTACATTACAAAGGTACCTTAATTAAGGATCAGGAACTAGTCCACATGAATTAATAGATATACAAGAGAGAGAGAGAAGAGGGGAATAAGTAAAAGAAGAGGAGGAAAGGAGAGAGCTGTGGCGTAGGTGCGTAAGTGGATAGGTCTGAATGAATGCCTTTATTGGCCATCGTGATGGGGTGTGAGATGGCGTGCAGCCCGTGTGTGTATGTGTGTGTGTGTGTTATGTGTATGTGTTGTGTTACTCAGTTACTTGTTCGTCAAGGGGAATCCACGCAATGCGAGCTAAGCTCATTATTATCGCGCCTCCTTAACTGGGAATGTATTGCGTGAAATGCATGTTAAGTGTTTTATGTATTGTTGGAATGGCTGTGGATGTGTGTGTAGTCTGTATTTTAGCCAATTGGCGACATCGGAAACGAAGGCTTAGGGTGGATCTGTATGGTACCATTCTCACTATAGACGGTACCGTCTCGCCCGAAGGCTTAGGTAGCCATCAGCTTAGGTGAACCATATGATACCCATCTCGCCTTGTACCATTTTTGCCAACCCCAGATGGGACGTCACAACGTCGTCCACTTATTCCAGGTACCTATTTACAGCTAGGTGAACTGAGGCTAACACATGAAAGGAGACAAGCCCAATTTGTCTCCGCCCGGCCGGGGATTGAACCCCAGGCCCCTCGTGTGTGAGACGAGAGCTCTACCACTAGGCTACGGGCTGTGTGTGTGTGTGAGTGTGTGTTGTGTGTGTATGTGTGTGTGTGTGAGAGAGAGAGAGAGAGAGAGAGAGAGAGAGAGAGAGAGAGAGAGAGAGAGAGAAAGAAATGAGCGTTTTGTCTGTGTGTAAAGTATGTGTGTCTTTGTTTGTCGTTATGTGTTTTGGGTGTGTGTGTGTGTGTGTGTGTGTGTGTGTGTGTGTGTGTGTGTGTGTGTGTGTGTGTGTGCGCGCGCGTTTGTGTAAATATGTTTGTGCATACGTGTGTATCTGTATGTCTATAGGTATATACAGTACATATGAATTATAGCTTCTGTTTATGATAGTTCCCCTTCAAACCTTTTATAATGGAATATATATTTATAGATGCTATAAAATAACTGTAGGCTACACAACATTAAGGGAGCCCACCTCGCTTTTTTGTTTTATCTTTCTCTCCCTCTCTCTTTGGCTTGTATCCATTCGGCCCCATTCAGCCTACTGTTTTAAGAAGTTTACCCCTATCCAGGTATCAATATTATCCTGGCGAGCGGTAGCGAGCCACCATATATATATATATTTGTTTACAGCAAGCTAAATTTGTACATTTTTCGATAGAAAAATGTCTCTGACGAAGCCGGATTTCTCCATACAATGCTGGCTCGCTAACGCTCGCCAGGAAGAAATCAACACCTGGATGGGGATAAACGTCTTAAAACAGTTGGCTGAATGGGGCCGAATGGACACAAGCCAGGGAAAGAGAGAAAAGGAGAGAAAGAGAAAAAAAACAGGTGACCCCCCTTAAGTGAGCGGTCAATTTAGAGGTACAATTTTTATATATGTTGAGGGTGAGCGAGTTTAATATATGTATTTTATAATATTTTGTTTTCTCCAGTGGGCAAATAATGTAATGATATTTTTGTCTCAGATATGGAATAAATTACTCTATAAATTTCGTATAAGGAACTATTTTTTGTTTACCCCATCCACCAGTTATATAATTACTATAGTACCTTTTAAGGGGAGGTTTTTAGTTTGTTCCCTATATTTCCATCAAGCTTACGATTACACCCCCTAGACCCCCTTTCAAGATAAATTTGTAAATTTTTCGGTAGAAAAATTTCCCAGCTGAAAGCCGGTTCCTCTTAAATTACAGGCTCGCTATCGCTCGCCAGGATAAAATCGACACCTATATGGCACGAAAGGTCTTAAAATTGACAGAAATTGGTTGAAAGTTCTTAAAATCGTCAAAATAATAGGGCGAACGTCTTAAAATTAGAAAAGCAATGGGGCTAAACATGAGGGAGAAAGGGGATCCAGAAAACAATCCCTCAAGTGGAAATCTCCCCTTAAGCTTATGATAGCTTGAGTATGAATCTTGAATGTAAAATGTTGTATTGATGTGTATTTTCACTCTTGAATTCATATATATATTTATATATATATATATATATACTGTATATATAACATAGACGTGCCTGTGAGCTTCAATGATATATAATTAAGTGTTCTCGTCTAAGTACTGTATATTTGTGTTGCTGGTGAGTGTATCATGTGTGTGTGTGTGTGTGTGTGTGTGTGTGTGTGTGTGTGTGTGTGTGTGTGTGTGAAGGGCGGATTATGCATGAAGAGCTCTGTGGTTGTTTATGTGAGTTTAGAAGTGAGTGGATCTTTATCTACCTGATGAGCACGCAATGTAACTGTGTGTGTGTGTGTGTGTGTGTGTGTGTGTGTGTGAGTGAAGGGAGGATTATGCATGAAGAGCTCTGTGTTTGTTTATGTGAGTTTAGAAGTGAGTGGATCTTTATCTACCTGATGAGCACACAATGTAACTGTGTGTGTGTGTGTGTGTGTGTGTGTGTGAGTGAAGGGAGGATTATGCATGAAGAGCTCTGTGTTTGTTTATGTGAGTTTAGAAGTGAGTGGATCTTTATCTACCTGATGAGCACATAATGTAACTGTGTGTGTGTGTGTGTATGTAAGTGAATATATACCTTTTGGTGTATTTAAGCATGCACCAACGATTTACATGTGTCGTGTGTATGTGTGTGCATGTGTATTTGTCTTTGTGTATGTGTATGTGTGTGTGTGTGTGTGTAAGTGTGTGCGTCTACCTGTCTTCCACATCACAGCCTTTGACACACACTGAGTCTCTGTCCTCTATGAAGTGAAGCTAGCCAGTGATAATGATGATGATGGTGATGAGGGTGTTGATGATGATGATGATGATGATAATGGTGATGATAATATTGATGATGATGGTGGTGGTGGTGTTGATGATGTTGATGGTGATAATGATGATGATGACGATGATAATGGTGATGGTGGTAATGATAATGGTGGTGATGATGATGGTGGTGGTGATGGTGGTGTTGATGATAATATTGATGATAGTTATGGTGGTGGTGGTGTTGATGATGGTGATAATGATGATGACGATGATAATGGTGATGATAATGGTGATGATGATGGTGGTGATGATGATGATAATAATGGTGGTGTTGATGGTGATGATGATGATGATGATGGTGGTGGTGGTGGTGTTGATGATGATGGTGTTAATGATGGTGATGGTGATAATGATGATGATGGTGGTAGTGTTGATGATGATGGTAGTGATGGTGATGGTCGTGATAATAATGGTGGTGTTGATGATGATGGTGGTGGTGATGATGATGATGATGGTGGTGTTGATGATGGTGGTGGTGATGATGATGATGATGGTGGTGATGATGGTGGTGATCTTGATGTTGATGATGATAATGATAAAGGTGGTAAAAGAGTACAAAGGAAAACGAGCAACAACAACCACCTCTATTTTGATCTTTATGAGGCTGTTTATTTGACCAATCTACTTTGCATGTATGAACCTAAAAGATAGGATGATATGAAAGGAGGTTATGCATTTGTAAACGTATTTAAGGGGAGACGGTCGTTTTTCTGGTCCCCTTTCTCCCTCGTGTTTAGTCCCATTATTTTTTAGATTTTTAGACGTTCGGCCCATTTGTTTGGCAATTTTAAGACCTTTCGCCCCTTTTCGTTATACATTTTAAGACCTATCGTGCCATTTAGACGTCGATTTCTTCCTGGCGAGCGATAGCGAGCCTGTAAATGTACAAATTTATCTTGAAGGGGGGGGGGGGGGGGTTTGAGGGGTTGTTTTTCTAAGTTTAAGGGATAGCTAGCGAGGAAACTAAGAATTTATGAATGAATGAATTTATAGGCCAAAAAAGCAGTCAGTGTCCCCTTAATTTTCGTAGGTCAAGTGCATGATGATGATGATGATGATGATGATAACTTGGGTCACACAGATACCATTGTGAAACTCTTTCTTGATTGAAGCACTTACACTACCTCATTTGAAGCTTAATTGTTTGCCTGATCAACTAGTCTCTCTCTCTCTCTCTCTCTCTCTCTCTCTCTCTCTCTCTCTCTCTCTCTCTCTCTCTCTCTCTCTCTCTCTCTCTCTCTTTTTATTAGTTATGCAAATATTGTACAGTATATAATGAGACAGGCAGACATATATATATATATATATATATATATATATATATATATATATATATATATTGAGAAAAGCAATTACTAAAGAATCATAAACTTAGCAAATATTTATGGTAGAGAGAGAGAGAGAGAGAGAGTGAGTTAGAGTGAGTGAGAGAGTTGTTAGAGTGAGAGAAGGGAGGGAGATGAAAGAGAGAGAGAGAGAGAGAGAGAGAGAGAGAGAGAGACTTAGAGTGAGAGAAGAGAGGAAGATGAAAGAGAGTAGAGAGATAAGTAGTAGTATAACCATGGGCACAGTACAGTACAGCATAATAGTCGTGCGCCTCTCCACCGCCTTTTCTTTGGCTTCTATCCATTCGGCCCTATTCAGCTTACTGTTTTAAGACGGCAATTTTTTCAGGTGGCAATATTTTCCTGGCGAGCGCTAGCGAGCCAGCATATATATATTTTTGTTTTGACAGCAAGTTAAATTTGAAACATTTTCGATAGAAAAATGTCTCC
>CM064517.1:41055759-41138259 GCA_032716605.1 Paralithodes platypus
GGTGTCGATTATTATTTTCATTTTTGTTTTATTTTATTTTCTGGGCGAATGATAGCAAGCCTGTAACTTTGAAGTAATCGGCCTTCGGCCATGACTTTTTTCTATATTTTGTTTTACAAATTTAGCTTGAAGGAGATCTGGGTGGGCGTTTTCTCAGTTTGAATGAAGTCTGTGAAGGCGCTTTGCTAGCTTCTCCGGGACAAACTGTGTTGGTGGTGTAATGGTTTAGGTGCTTATGTTCTGGGTGTGGTGTCCCGAGTTCGAATCCCGGGAGGACCATATGCTTTCATTAGTTTATTCAAGTACATTGGGGTTTGTAATTGATGAATAATGTTAAGAACGGGATGTTACTTATACATTGTTCGAAAATGTCCAAAACAATTAACAAACTCCTCAATAATATCATAATAACCCACACTCTTATATACTCTATTTTCACCTCCTACAGGTTTTTGGTTTTTCTTCTTTTTTTAGGGGAGACGGTCGTTTTTCTGGTCCCCTTTCTCCCTCGTGTTTAGTCCCACTAGTTTTGACATTTTTAGGCGTTCGGACCATGTGTTTGGCGATTTTAAGACCATTCGTCCCATTTCGTTATAAATGTTAAGACATATCATGCCATTTAGGTGTCGAATTTTTCCTGACGAGCAATAGCGAGCCTGTAATTGTAAGAGGAATCGGCCTTCGACCGAAACATTTTCTACTGAAAAATTTACAAATTTATGAGGGGGAGAGGGGGGTCTACGGCATGTTTGTCTAAGTTTGAGGGATGTCTAGCGAGGAAACTAAGAATTTTTGAATGAAATAATTTTTAGGCCAAAAAAACACTCAGTGTCCCCTTAACCCTTTCAGTAGACGAGGACTCTTTCCTTCCTATAATTCTGGCTGTTATTAAAGTACCGGTATGTTGTTGAGAGAGAGAGAGAGAGAGAGAGAGAGAGAGAGAGAGAGAGAGAGAGAGAGAGAGAGAGAGAGAGAGAGAGAGAGAGAGAGAGAGAGAGAGAGAGAGAGAGTGAGTGGGTGGATAAGCGTTTGCAATATGATAGTAAAGTTTAAGGTAATGATGATGGTAATGGCGGAGAAGGATAGGGGTGTAGAGAGTTGGGGGTTTAGGGTAGATGGGCTTATTTATTTGCTCATTTATGTATCTTTATATTATTTATATATTATTTTCTTAGTTTCCTCCCTAGACCTCCATCAAGCTTAAAAACATCCCCAAGATCACCCTTCAAGATAAATTTATCCCGGCCGAAGCTCGATTCTAACGTTATTACAGGCTCGCTATATAGGTATCAAAGGGGTAAAAACTGTCTATACAAGAATTTCGCAGGATAAATTCAGCTGTCCAGTTTAAATATTGACATATTACTTTACATCCAAAGATGTAATCCTAACGCTTTACAATTCCTTAGTCTTTTACTCTTAGAATATTGCGTTCAATCCTGGTGCCCTTACTACCAAAAAGATATAGACAACTAGAACGAGTTCAACGTAGAGTTGCTAAAATGATACCTTGCCTAAAGAACAAACCATACGAGGAGCGTCTTAGATAATTAAATATATTTCCCTTAACCCAGCGCAGATTAAGAGGCGACTTAAGTCAAGTGTTCAAAATCATCAAAGGCATCGACAATATGAACTGTAACAAATATTTCACTATCGACCAATCAAATTACACGCGGGGGAACGGTTTCAAAATTATTGGTAAATCTTTTAACTCACACGAGTCTAAAAATGTCTTCTTCAATCGAGTCGTCAACTTGTAGAATGGGCTTCCCCGAGATGTTATAGACAGCAGCACCGTTGATTCCTTTAAACTTCTCCTAGACAAACACCTTGCCTTAAACCCGCGACTGAATGCATTTGTGAATGAATACTTTTGTTTTCTTTTCCCCTCTATTATATTACTAACAACTGTCCCCTACGAACATCTCCTAATCCTGCCACGGACATTTTTCCCAGGGCAGTCTTAACCCTTTCACGCTCATATGACGCAGAGGTTGCCAGATTAGCAATAAGAAATAGAGTTCTCTCACTCTTATAATTACCTCTCCAAAATTAGTTTTCTGCCCACAGCTAACTCAAAGACAACTGCAGAGGTGGAAGTAACTAAACTAAAGGTTTCTAAATACCCCTGATGGTAACAAAGGCTTTAAAGTATCCCCAATAGGCTCAAAATCGCGTCATATGTCGGAGAGGGTTAAGGTGCGGTTACACATGCCCGAATTTTTGCCACCCAAGCAACTTTTGTCACCGCTACGGGCAACTTTTCTGAGACTCAAAAACAAGTGGTTACACATGCAGGAAGAGAGTTGCTCGTAGCACTATCTCCCGTAGCCTACACTCTTTCGTTTTCATTTCGAAATTAATTGGTCTTAATTTGGCCGTTTTAGCTTCCCGTCACGCTATTAATACATCACAATCCCTAAATCAAATCAAATGAATATAGAAAAGATGGGTGAGGGTGAAAGAAGGGAAGTTTTTATTGGTGTAGTAAGAGAGAAAGTGTCAAAGTAGCAGGATAAAGAGTGTCGGGGCTTGACCCAACTTGCGTGAGTTGTCGATTTTAGTTTGGGGGTTTAGGGGAGGCACTGTTGGTATTATTGAGACATATTTTTCGAGAGCTTCAGTATTAGTCCAGTAAATCTAGCAATCATTTAACTGGACCTAGAACAAATTGCAATAGAAGGTTTTTTGGCTTTAACTTGTTTATTAGGTCCCTCTGATGAACATATAAAAAGTCTCCAACTTTTGGACACTGGGAAAGTGGTTAATTTGCATAAATTCAAGATGGCCGCCGTCCAAAGCTTCAATTTACAGATAACTTTTTTCTGGTTGCTCCTAGACCCTATAAATGTATTACAAACAACGTTTTTTGGCTTTAACTTGTTTATTAGGTCCCTCTGATGAACATATAAAAAGTCTCCAACCTTTGGACACCTGGAAAGTGGTTAATTTACAGCCGAAAAACCTTACAGACAGGCTGAACTGTCTCTTTCACAAGGGGTGACACAGGCACTTTGTGCTTGTATGGGTTTTTTGACCTGTTGTCCCTCTTTTTATAAAAAAAAAAAAAAAAAAAACATGACGTAGTATGACGTCATTCAGAGCCAATTATGTAATTCATGATAGGAGTTCGTATTCACTTGGATCATCGGTGCTTGCATCAAAGTTGCTATTTTGACAGAGTCCTTTACATTGACCACATGCACTGGAACATTCAAGCTCATTCCGTTTGCAACTACAGCGTTGAGTGTCACAGTTGCCCTTACACTGACATCTGACCAATTTCAGTAGTGAATCAGGAGCCACTGGCGAATCCATCGTCTTCGGTTCAAGCTGTCCCTTCCGCAGACACCAGCCCCATTTCTCGGGGTCCACACAGTTCCCCATCCATTCCTGGACCTGACAATAAACTCGGAACGAGTGGTATTTGGCTGCATCGGTTGTTGGGGGAAGGCTGTGAACTTCAACGGTAGTTGAACTTTTTGCCACCTTGTTGCAAAACTTTGTCTTTCGCAGTCCGTCAAGGGTGTCATTTCCTTTTCCCCCGTACAAATAAACCAAGGCCTTTTCACCAGCTGATGATATCGCGTCTTTACTTCCACTTTGGCAACAGAATGCTTCTATACATTTCAAGAAACCGTTGTCTTCCCTCACTTTCCTCAAGGCAGCCCCTTTACCAATACCATACAGTCGTGAGGTTGTGTCACATCCACAGAGTGCATGGACAACTGGCAGGACACGACAGATGCTTTCACCGAGAGCTTCTGCTACTGAGTTAATATGCCAACATTTCCCACCTTCCTTGCTCGACTTGAAGTACAAATCATTCATCCCTCGTTCCGCATAATGACACAACAGCACCAACAAGTCTGTGTCCTCACCTATCACATATGTCACGGTTTCCCTTGCATGCTCAATTCCCTTCTTCGCAATCATGACATCTGCATCTGCTGGCGCATTGACACAGTCAATTCCATTTGCCTTGAATGTTTCACACAATAAGTCAATGAAGTTTTGCTTATTGTCCGAGTTTGACAAGAAGTTTTCCTTTTTTGACCGAAGGGGCATGGTTGGAGTGAACATCACCTTTTGACCAAAGACTCCTTTTGATCGTCGATTGTGTGTCATGTCCTTGGTAGTAGGTCCTGATTTATAACCGTCGAATACAACCACCGGGTTGAGAAAGTTTTTGGAAACATGCTTCATGTACATGCTTGCAATGTCCTCAAATGTGTCACCCTTCTTCCATGGAATCCTTTGCAATAAGGAACCACCATCCAGAACATGGGTCACAGTCCTTTCTTCCTCAAATGATTCCAATGACGACTTGGGAACAACAGCAGCTATCTCATCTCCTAGCTGTGGTTTATTGGCTTCCCTGAGCCTCCCCCACTTATCGAACAGAGCAGTAGGGTAGCTAGACAACTCATATGCAAAGACCTCTTCGACACCTAAGTCCCTGTTATTAGCAAAGATGAGGAGCCTCTGGAAAAGGAGCTGTGGGTCGATTGGTACTTTTTCAGCACTGATTGTAACCTTTGCACCCAACGACTCAACTTGATCTTTCTTCCTAAATGAAAAGTCAAAAGCATTGCTACCTTCCATCTTCTGCACAATGTTCATACCAACCTCATACAGTAAATGAGGATTGGCCGAGGCTGGTCCTGTCACACCGTTGGCAATATTCCTGAGTTCATTTGATTCTTGAAATGGATCATAATCCTTGAAGAATGCGAGAACCTTCTCTGTGTCCTTCCTATCTCGTTCACGCCTTGCTTCAGTCATTTCTTTGTGCTGCTCAGAGGTGTGGAAATGCTTCCCTGTCAGTTCTTGCATAACTTCACTCACCTCAGCGCAGGCTGGCATAGCAAGTAACCAGCGCAGGCGTTGCGTTTCCTCCATGCCCCTACCACGTGTCAATCCACCATTCGTTTTCAAAGAGCGCATCAAAACCTGCTCTATAACCAAGTCGCTTGGCAGTCCTGCCCACAGCCGATCACTTCGGCGGATCACAAATAGACCGGAGTTCAATTGATAGAACATGTCTGGGTTGAGCTGCTCAAGTTCAATCATGTCTTGAATGTACACATGGGCTGACTTGGCATAATTGTTATGACCACACGCTGCAAAGTACGGCAACATCTCCTGGAGTGTTCCGAGGTACAGTAGGAAATCGCCCATTCTCAGTGCCCTCAGGAAGCGACGCAGCAGGTCAATCATGTCCATGTATTGAATCCATAGCTTTCCCATCTTATGCTCTGCTAAGGAGCTCTTCTCAGCTTTAAGTTTTTCAGAAATTCTGTTGAAAACGTCTTTACTGCAGACTTCATCCGGTGAAACGTCTTCACGCAACAGCTTATCCAAAAGATCTGCAGCCTCCTGGAAGTCCTTGCATGCGTCACTTTCCTCATCTACCATTGAGAGGTTGACACCGTATGCCCTGCCTAACACAATCGAACTCAAGGCTGTGTCAACCAAGAAGTGGCCTCTGATTGCTCGTGCATAGGCTTTCCCACTCAGCATTTGGGTCACAGCATTTTCAGCGTATATAAGTTCCAAAACCTCCTTAAGCCCAGATGCTTCCATAACATGGCCCATGCATCCCAAAAAGCTCATCACAGAGTGAAAGCCACCAAGGTTCAAAACAATGGGTTTCAGTTCGCTTCCTTCCTTCTCATGAACAATGATCGTCTTCGCTTTCCAATAAAGCGGTTGGTCGAATGTCAGCATTGGCGTCGTTCCCTGGCGATGGCTTTCCGCAGCAACGAAGTGAAGTGTTGAGTAAATACAACTCATGTCCGTAGGGTCCATGTCAATCATGGGCAAGAAATGGACGGATGATTTCCCTGGGTGTGGTCCATGGCACACACTCTGCATTAAGCCGGACCAGCCTGGTCGTTTTGGTCGAAGCAACCATGACGTTTTCCACAGTATGTCCAGATTTTCAAGCTTGTCAGATGCTGAAATGGGGTCAAGCTTTCTAAATTCGAGAGGCCCACCCTTCTTGCGAACACTGCGGTAGTATTTGATTTCAATTTGAGCTGCCGTGAAGTTGTTTTCAGGTGACTGCAATCTTGGTATTGATGTTGTGGCTCTTACTTCAGGGGTGACAGCAACAATTATACCCATACCATGGTATGTTCCTCGCCCATCAAGCGTACGCAAGTTGTGATCAACATTGTCTGCAACGAACTGTCCAAACCTGCCTGCAGTAGATATGTTGGTGCCCCTGAAATTGGCAGCACACTTCGAAAACCTCAAAACTTCTGCGTAAGGCAGACAGAAGCCGTGGCTGTGTAAACTGTCCACAAGACAGCGGGAACCAAAGTGCTGGTGCATTTGAACCGCCAATCCATACTGAATGGGTGCTACAATGGCCCTTGGTCTGGTAAGTTGCACGATACTTTGTCCAATTGATGCAACTTCAAGATCACATGACTTGCCACTGAACGTCTCTTGCAGCAATATACGAAGGGACTGCGGAACGTACGCCACATTCTTTTCCAGCGACCGGAGTTCAGAAGGATCTGGATAGAAATCTCTACAAGTATCAATGTTCTTTATATCTGCTTTGATCAACCGTGCCGCAGCCCTGACTATCTTTCTTTGTTCTGCTTCCTCATCATCAGTCTGTGGTGAGTCTTTGAATTGTTGCAAAATCTTTGCAGCACTTTCTTTGACAGTTACAACATCGCTGCGTCCATGCACGTTACTAATAACCAGTTCATCCCCAAAATATGAAATAAGTTTCTGTTTCATGTATTTTACACTATACGCTTCAACATCAGGGCACAACTGGGACATTCTATCAACGAGATCAACCACTGTAGTCTGTTCATCATCATTGCCACTGACTAGGTCCTCGATTGCGAGTAGAAATGCTTCCTCTCGTGAGGCATCTACTTTGCGACCCTTGCGAGGAGGTTCACTGTCTGCGGAATCACGATATTTGGAGGGGATCTGCCTATGTGTCTGGAAATTTGAGCTGCACTGCTTGTGATATATTGCGTCAGCTGCTGGAAGATCGCGTGCAAAGTTAATTCGGCCTCTAACAGTGTCAGCCCACTCATCAGCCCTGGCATCACATGCAGAAAGTATTGTCCTTTGAAGGTTGAAGGTGCGTACTGGATACACTTCTTCTGAATCATGCTTTGTGTCCAAATAGATTTTTGTACCACAAAAAAAGCAGTTCTCTGTAAAACAAAAGTCTGGTGTCTGAGAACGAAGAGCAGGTTTTTCAGGACGTTTCTTCTGCTTCCCAGGAATTCTATTTGGCTTCGTATTGACATGCTTCTTTCGGCAATCAATGTGCACCGTTTGGCCCTCGGACACGGTAATTGATGGCGTTCCACGTTCAGTACTGGCCTTGTTGATAGTATCTGCTCCCTTCGCCCTCAGCTTGACTGTTTCTCCTTCGTCTAACGTGTTTGAGCAAATGCCGCAGGGATTATGCACCACCTCTTCTTCCATGGCTTCGGTAGATGTCGCACCAATCTGTTGAAACAAGAAACAAGATGATGGGATTAGTATAGGCCTAGGCAAAATGTAATAGACAATAATGTGCAGTAAAGGTAGGGCTTGACCTAGAACAAATTGCAATAGAAGGTTTTTTGGCTGTAAGGTTTTTTGGCTGTAAATTAACCACTTTCCAGGTGTCCAAAAGTTGGAGACTTTTTATATGTTCATCAGAGGGACCTAATAAACAAGTTAAAGCCAAAAAACGTTGTTTGTAATACATTTATAGGGTCTAGGAGCAACCAGAAAAAAGTTATCTGTAAATTGAAGCTTTGGATGGCGGCCATCTTGAATTTATGCAAATTAACCACTTTCCCGGTGTCCAAAAGTTGGAGACTTTTTATATGTTCATCAGAGGGACCTAATAAAGAAGTTAAAGCCAAAAAACCTTCTATTGCAATTTGTTCTAAGTCCAGCCCTACTTTGACTGGTCTATATGGCACGTCAAGAAGGGTTGGAGAAGAATATTTTAATGATGGTCTGGCAATTTTGGAGTGGCAATAAAGTGGAGCAGCAAGGCATGGTTGTCAACTGCCGAGTCTAGAGAAGATTGCACTGTCTTATGAAGAGCTTAATTTACTTTAGTTTTTATTGTGTATTTGTGAAAGAATTAGAAATTTTGGCTGGTAGGTGAGTAAAAGGAATGGTGAAAATTGAGTGTGAGTTTGTGGTGTAACAAAGTTATTATGTGAATAGGGGATTGGGAGCCTCTCTGTTGATTGGATGCAAGAGCTTCGACCAGGGACGGATTGGTTGAGTGATATTATTAAAAATTTGGACAAAGTTATTAAAGGTCTCAAGTTTTTCAAGTTGTTTATTAGCCAGAAAGTTGTTGTAGACATTAAGTGGAGGGATGCGGGAGAGTTCATGCAAGTGTTCCGATGTTTGGAACTCATACCACCGAGTTCCATGGATCCATCTCAGTGCTCCGTTCTGAATTCTTTGGAGTTTAGTTTTGTGGGAGTTTGCCAAAAGAGTGCTGGTCAGTGGGGCATATGAAAGTAGCGGTCTAATTAGGGCTTTATACAAATGGGTTTTAGTTTTGATGGAGGCATTTCGAAAACGGAAAAGTGATTGAAGTGATTTTGAAGCAATGGGGATAATTTGATTTGCATGACGATGAAAGAGAAGAGTTTTTTGTCAAAGGTTAGGCCGAGTACTTTGTTAGTGGGTGAGACAGTTACTGGGATGCGATCGGGAGGAGGTGCGCGCGAGTTAAGGAATAGTGGTCTAGGACGTAGGTAACCAGTGGATATGTAGGTGATAAAGGATTTTCGAGGATGAGCCTGAATCCGCCATTTCTGTTCCCATTGTGCTATTCGGTCAAGCTCTCTCTTGGCTTATGATAAAGCTGAGCATATGTAAGTCAGTTGAAACAGCAGCACGCTCATGATTGGCTATCTTATCATTACCCTGATCATTTATTTATTATCTGTATTGTTCCTTATTTATTCATTAAACTAGATATGTTTAAGTAATTTTAATGATTACTTGATAAATTACAGTACTATCCGAATCTAAAGAGTTCTTAAAGAACACAGGAAACACAATAATAACGTATATATCATAAAGCAAGATAAAGCACAAGCAAGATAAAGATATGATAAACCAAGAAGTAAGCGAGAGAGAAGACTGGCTGGCCTGGGCTCACCCGGTTTAGCCAATCACAGGCCTTGCTTTACGTATTACACATTTAAAATAGGCAGTGACAGTATTTCTTACCTTGCTTGTGTTTACTGTATTATATGTACGATTTTATGTGTTCCATGTGGTATTTTATAGCTCTTAAGGTTCGGATATCACCTGTCACATTATCATTAGAAGTATTAAAACTTATTTAGTTTAATATAGCCTACTGTATATGGAATATATTTCCACGACATAGCCTACTAATTCACGCCAAACACTATTACCGTATACTGTACATGTAGGCTACTAAGTTATGTAAAGAGTAGCCTACTATTTAGCACGTCGCATTAACCGAACCTATAATACATAAATACGGTATTTAATCAAGGTTACAAAGCATACAGAATACATAATTTGTAATTCTGAAGGAAGTATTAGGCTAACCATTGCAGTAACGAAGCTATTATTCATATTTAGTTATAACAAATCGTTTACTGTTGCAAATTATAATTGTAAGTTGATTATGATAACCGATATAAGATACATTTAATCCCTTGAGAATATTCTTCCCATTCTTGCCTAAAGATATTGTAGGCTATTTGTACACACTTGAAATTTCGCATTCATACCGTAGCCTACTTCTTGATTAAACCGTTTTATCTCATCCCAATCTATTGAATATTATACTGTGATGACATATATATTTAAGGATTGAGCATTATTATAGTATATTAATGCTTGCACATCATATATATAGTTATCACATTACTACTATGCATGCAACCCATATTTATAGTTGCTGCAATAGGCGATGCGTCCCGTACGTTCGGGACGCAAAAGTTGCCCTACTCGGGTGACAAATGGGTCCCGAAAAAGTTGCTTGGGGCGCAAAAGTTGCTCCACGGAGCAACTTTTGTCACCGATTCGGGCAACTCGGGTATGTGTAACCGCGCCTTTACATGTTTCCCTTACCCACTCTAAACCACTGTTTGGACACTTGACCATCAGTGTTTTGGAGGGCAAGCATCCATGAAGAGTCGCTGGACCTGTTGTTGTTTTACTTCCTTTGTACTCTTTTGTATTCCTTTATACACTGCTATTGTGTGCTCAGATGTAAATATTATTCAAATTAGCATACTTACCCCAATTTTAACCCACTAACCTAAACTGGCTCTTTTACCTGCCCCGTTTCTACTCCGAGACTCTACAAGTCCATGTTACTCTAAAAGTCCATGTTACTCTAAAAGTCCATGTTACTCTAAAAGTCCATTTTGTTCTAAAAGTCCATGTTACTCTACAAGTCCATGGTACTCTAAAAGTCCATGTTACTCGAAAAGTCCTTGTTACTCTAAAAGTCCATGTTACTCTAAAAGTCCTTGTTACTCTAAAAGTTCATGTTACTCTAAAAGTCCATGTTACTCTAAAAGTCCATGTTACTCTAAAAGTCCATGTTACTCTAAAGTCCATGTTTCTCTAAAAGTCCATGTTGTTCTAAAAATCTATGTTGCTCTACAAGTCCATGTTACTCTAAAAGTCCAAGTTACTCTAAAAGTCCATGTTACTCTAAAAGTCCTTGTTACTCTAAAAGTCCATGTTACTCTAAAAGTCCATGTTACTCTAAAAGTCCATGTTACTCTACAAGTCCATGTTACTCTAAAAGTCCATGTTACTCTAAAAGTCCATGTTACTCTAAAAGTCCATGTTACTCTAAAGTCCATGTTTCTCTAAAAGTCCATGTTGTTCTAAAAGTCCATGTTGCTCTAAAAGTCCATGTTACTCTAAAAGTCCATGTTACTCTAAAAGTCCATGTTACTCTAAAAGTCCATGTTACTCTACAAGTCCATGTTACTCTAAAAGTCCATGTTACTCTAAAAGTCCATGTTACTCTAAAATTCCATGTTACTCTAAAGTCCATGTTTCTCTAAAAGTCCATGTTGTTCTAAAAGTCCATGTTGTTCTAAAAGTCCATGTTACTCTACAAGTCCATGTTACTCTACAACTCCATGTTACTCTTAAGTCCATGTTACTCTAAAAGTCCATGTTGCTCTAAAAGTCCATGTTGCTCTACAAGTCCATGTTATTCTACAAGTCCATGTTGCTCTACAAGTCCATGTTACTCTACAAGTCCATGTTGCTCTACAAGTCCATGTTACTCTACAAGTCCATGTTATTCTACAAGTCCATGTTACTCTAAAAGTCCATGTTACTCTACAAGTCCATGTTACTCTAAAAGTCCATGTTACTCTAAAAGTCCATGTTACTCTAAAAGTCCATGTTACTCTAAAATTCCATGTTACTCTAAAGTCCATGTTTCTCTAAAAGTCCATGTTGTTCTAAAAGTCCATGTTGTTCTAAAAGTCCATGTTACTCTACAAGTCCATGTTACTCTTAAGTCCATGTTACTCTAAAAGTCCATGTTGCTCTACAAGTCCATGTTACTCTACAAGTCCATGGTATTCTACAAGTCCATGTTGCTCTACAAGTCCATGTTGCTCTAAAAGTCCATGTTACTCTACAAGTCCATGTTATTCTACAAGTCCATGTTGCTCTACAAGTCCATGTTGCTCTAAAAGTCCATGTTATTCTAGAAGTCCATGTTGCTCTACAAGTCCATGTTGCTCTACAAGCCCATGTTGCTCTACAAGTCCATGTTGCTCTACAAGTCCATGTTGCTCTACAAGTCCATGTTACTCTACAAGTCCATGTTATTCTACAAGTCCATGTTACTCTAAAAGTCCATGTTACTCTAAAAGTCCATTTTGTTCTAAAAGTCCATGTTACTCTACAAGTCCATGGTACTCTAAAAGTCCATGTTACTCGAAAAGTCCTTGTTACTCTAAAAGTCCATGTTACTCTAAAAGTCCTTGTTACTCTAAAAGTTCATGTTACTCTAAAAGTCCATGTTACTCTAAAAGTCCATGTTACTCTAAAAGTCCATGTTACTCTAAAGTCCATGTTTCTCTAAAAGTCCATGTTGTTCTAAAAATCTATGTTGCTCTACAAGTCCATGTTACTCTAAAAGTCCATGTTACTCTAAAAGTCCATGTTACTCTAAAAGTCCTTGTTACTCTAAAAGTCCATGTTACTCTAAAAGTCCATGTTACTCTAAAAGTCCATGTTACTCTACAAGTCCATGTTACTCTAAAAGTCCATGTTACTCTAAAAGTCCATGTTACTCTAAAAGTCCATGTTACTCTAAAGTCCATGTTTCTCTAAAAGTCCATGTTGTTCTAAAAGTCCATGTTGCTCTAAAAGTCCATGTTACTCTAAAAGTCCATGTTACTCTAAAAGTCCATGTTACTCTAAAAGTCCATGTTACTCTACAAGTCCATGTTACTCTAAAAGTCCATGTTACTCTAAAAGTCCATGTTACTCTAAAATTCCATGTTACTCTAAAGTCCATGTTTCTCTAAAAGTCCATGTTGTTCTAAAAGTCCATGTTGTTCTAAAAGTCCATGTTACTCTACAAGTCCATGTTACTCTACAACTCCATGTTACTCTTAAGTCCATGTTACTCTAAAAGTCCATGTTGCTCTAAAAGTCCATGTTGCTCTACAAGTCCATGGTACTCTACAAGTCCATGTTATTCTACAAGTCCATGTTGCTCTACAAGTCCATGTTACTCTACAAGTCCATGTTGCTCTACAAGTCCATGTTACTCTACAAGTCCATGTTATTCTACAAGTCCATGTTACTCTAAAAGTCCATGTTACTCTACAAGTCCATGTTACTCTAAAAGTCCATGTTACTCTAAAAGTCCATGTTACTCTAAAAGTCCATGTTACTCTAAAATTCCATGTTACTCTAAAGTCCATGTTTCTCTAAAAGTCCATGTTGTTCTAAAAGTCCATGTTGTTCTAAAAGTCCATGTTACTCTACAAGTCCATGTTACTCTTAAGTCCATGTTACTCTAAAAGTCCATGTTGCTCTACAAGTCCATGTTACTCTACAAGTCCATGGTATTCTACAAGTCCATGTTGCTCTACAAGTCCATGTTGCTCTAAAAGTCCATGTTACTCTACAAGTCCATGTTATTCTACAAGTCCATGTTGCTCTACAAGTCCATGTTGCTCTAAAAGTCCATGTTATTCTACAAGTCCATGTTGCTCTACAAGTCCATGTTGCTCTACAAGCCCATGTTGCTCTACAAGTCCATGTTGCTCTACAAGTCCATGTTGCTCTACAAGTCCATGTTACTCTACAAGTCCATGTTATTCTACAAGTCCATGTTACTCTACAAGTCCATGTTACTCTACAAGTCCATGTTACTCTTAAGTCCATGTTACTCTTAAGTCCATGTTACTCTACAAGTCCATGTTACTCTACAAGTCCATGTTACTCTACAAGTCCATGTTATTCTACAAGTCCATGTTGCTCTGAAAGTCCATGTTGCTCTACAAGTCCATGTTACTCTACAAGTCCATGTTACTCTACAAGTCCATGTTACTCTACAAGTCCATGTTACTCTACAAGTCCATGTTATTCTACAAGTCCATGTTACTCTACAAGTCCATGTTACTCTACAAGTCCATGTTATTCTACAAGTCCATGTTACTCTACAAGTCCATGTTATTCTACAAGTCCATGTTACTCTACAAGTCCATGTTATTCTACAAGTGCATGTTGCTCTAAAAGTCCATGTTACTCTACAAGTCCATGTTATTCTACAAGTCCATGTTACTCTACAAGTCCATGTTATTCTACAAGTCCATGTTACTCTAAAAGTTCATGTTACTCTACAAGTCCATGTTGCTCTAAAAGTCCATGTTACTCTACAAGTCCATGTTACTCTACAAGTCCATGTTATTCTACAAGTCCATGTTACTCTACAAGTCCATGTTACTCTACAAGTCCATGTTATTCTACAAGTCCATGTTACTCTACAAGTCCATGTTATTCTACAAGTCCATGTTGCTCTACAAGTCCATGTTACTCTACAAGTCCATGTTATTCTACAAGTCCATGTTACTCTAAAAGTCCATGTTACTCTAAAAGTCCATGTTACTCTAAAATTCCATGTTACTCTAAAGTCCATGTTTCTCTAAAAGTCCATGTTGTTCTAAAAGTCCATGTTGTTCTAAAAGTCCATGTTACTCTACAAGTCCATGTTACTCTACAACTCCATGTTACTCTTAAGTCCATGTTACTCTAAAAGTCCATGTTGCTCTAAAAGTCCATGTTGCTCTACAAGTCCATTTTACTCTACAAGTCCATGTTATTCTACAAGTCCATGTTACTCTACAAGTCCATGTTATTCTACAAGTCCATGTTGCTCTACAAGTCCATGTTGCTCTAAAAGTCCATGTTATTCTACAAGTCCATGTTGCTCTACAAGTCCATGTTGCTCTACAAGCCCATGTTGCTCTACAAGTCCATGTTGCTCTACAAGTCCATGTTATTCTACAAGTCCATGTTACTCTACAAGTCCATGTTACTCTACAAGTCCATGTTACTCTACAAGTCCATGTTACTCTACAAGTCCATGTTACTCTACAAGTCCATGTTATTCTACAAGTCCATGTTGCTCTGAAAGTCCATGTTGCTCTACAAGTCCATGTTACTCTACAAGTCCATGTTACTCTACAAGTCCATGTTATTCTACAAGTCCATGTTATTCTACAAGTGCATGTTGCTCTAAAAGTCCATGTTACTCTACAAGTCCATGTTATTCTACAAGTCCATGTTGCTCTAAAAGTCCATGTTACTCTACAAGTCCATGTTGCTCTAAAAGTCCATGTTACTCTACAGTCCATGTTACTCTAAAAGTTCATGTTACTCTACAAGTCCATGTTGCTCTAAAAGTCCATGTTACTCTACAAGTCCATGTTGCTCTAAAAGTCCATGTTACTCTACAAGTCCATGTTACTCTAAGACCTTCTGGTGAGTCTGTTTTTATTTCAGAGATTTTTGCACATAGAAAATGTCAGATTTTTGCACATAGACAAATATTCCGGCCGAAGGCCAGTTCCTTGTAAAATTAGAGGCTCGCTATAGCTCGCCAGGAAAAAATAGACACCTAAAGAGCACGAAAGGTCTTAATATTGATGAAAAAAATGAGGCGAAAGGTATCAAAATCGCCAAACTAATGGAACGAATGCCTTAAAACCTCAAAACTAATATGCTAAACATGAGGGAAAAGGGGGTCCAGAAAAAGCGAGTACTACCCCCTTAAGCCGGTATCACGCGAGCACTTTTTCCCTCAACATTTATCGTCGACACTGGTCTGGCAGCTTATGAGGTCAACATATATAATATATCTGTAACCTAAATCCATCTACCATCAGTCTAGTTTCCGATACCAGTGCAAAATATTCCAGAAGTGTTGCCAGAAATATGTTGATGATCGAATGACGACTATAAAAGCTCTCGTGTGACACCGGCTTAATTACTCTGCTATTCTTGCTATTTCTCCCTCGATGTTGGAACCTCTCTAGCTCTTTTATCATATTATTGGGATGACATTTGGTGGACTTGAACGTTATTGAAGGTCTCCCATTAAGAATTCCAGGACCAGAAACGCGACAAATCGAAAGAATAACTCGGTTTTAATACATTATCAGCAATGCTATTGTTTCTAAACAAGACTGATATATCAGTGAAAGTCTAATAGTGAATCATCGGTGTAGTTTTATCAAAATCAAGGTGGGATATATACTGTGTATAATTATATATATATATATATATATATATATATATATATATATATATATATATATATATATAAATTATTTATATATATATATATATATATATACAGTATATATATATATATATATATATATATATATATATATATATATATATATCATAGATTACAGTAGATCTGGACTGGACACGAACATGGAACTTTGCAGTAAGGAACCAAAGTAGGAGATCGAACATCCAAGTTCTAACCTCGAAACCGCGAAAATAAAAAAAATTCGCGGTTCGAGGTTCGAACTTGGGGGTTCGTTCTCCGATTTTGGGTACCTTACTGCAAAGTTCCATTTTCGTGTCCAGTCCAGATCTACTGTAGTATATACAGTATATATATATATATATATATTTTTTTTTTTTTTTTTTTTTTTTGTCTATGTGATTGAGGGAGGCAAAAGGCATTACTGCCTATAGCGAGTGCCTCCCCCATAGTTGAAAGAGTGACAGGGCCAAAATCAAGGGACGTTCGAGCCAAAATGCCTGGACACACGGAGTTTGAAGCAATTTAAGTCATAGGAAGAGGGAAAGACTGATTCTGGGAGAGAGTTCCAGAGCTCAGCTGTTGAGTAGAAGAAAGTTTGAGAGTAACGTTTCACTCTTGGGTTGGAGAGTTGCACAGAGTAGGGGTGGGATTGAGTTGCAAGACGGGTACCACGTGCCCTACGTAAAGGAGGTGGTATGCACTGGGATAGCTCTGAGGAACACTGATTATTATAGTAGCGATAGAACAGCGAGAGAGATGCAACATTGCGGCGGAGAGAGAGAGATTGCAGAGAGTTGGTGAGTGGACGGGAGTTAATGATACGAAAGGCCTTCCTTTCAACTTTGTCTAGGAGAGCGGTGTGAGAGGAACCTCCCCACACATGTGAACAATACTCAATACAAGGGCGCACTATGCCCCTGTACAGAGCAAGAAGCTGTGCAGGGGAAAAGAACCCCCTAAGGCGGTTGAGCACACCCAGCTTCTGGGAGGCTGCCTTAGCAAGACTGGTAATATGGTCCTTCCAAATGAGAGCAGAAGAAAAAGAGACGCCAAGAATATTGAGAGAAGATGAAGGGTTGATTTTTGTATTGTTGAAGAATAAGGGATAGTCCGCTGGGAGATCCTGACGGGTAGATAGATGGAGAAATTGGGTTTTGGAAGCATTAAAGTTAACAAGGTTTTCTCTGCCCCAATTGGAAATAGTATTTAGATCAGAATTTAAGAGTTCTATGGCTTCATTACGTTTGTCATTGAGGGATTGCTGGCTGGGGCGTTCTGAAAAACTAATGGAGTAGTGTAAGGTTGAGTCGTCTGCGTATGAATGGATGGGAATTAAGGTACAGTTAAGGAGATCATTTATAAAAATTAGAAAGAGAATAGGAGATAGGACAGAGCCCTGAGGAACACCGGAGTTTATAGGGTGAGGAAGTGAACAATGGCCGTCCACAACCGTGGCTATGGAACGGCCGGAAAGGAAATTAGAGACAAAGGCACAGATGGAGGGATAGAAACCGAAGGAGGGTAGTTTAGAAATTAAAGATTTATGCCAGACTCTATCGAAGGCTTTCGATATGTCTAGTGCAATAGAAAAAGTCTCACCGAAGTCCCGAAAGGAGGATGACCAAGAGTTAGTAAGATATGAAAGAAGATCACCAGTAGAGCGACCCTTAAGGAAGCCATACTGGCGATCTGAGAGCAGATTATGAGAAGAGAAATGCTTAAGAAATTTGGAAGCAAGAATAGTTTCAAAAACTTTAGAAAGACAAGAGATAAGAGCAATTGGACGATAGTTGGAGGGTTGAGAGCGGTCACCCTTCTTTGGGACAGGTTGAATGTGAGCAAACTTCCAGCATGAAGGGAAGACGTTAGAGGATAGACAGAGACGAAAGAGTTTGCCTAGGCAGGGAGTCAGCACGGAAGCACAGTTTTTGAGAACAACAGGAGGAACACCGTCCGGACCGTACGCCTTATTAGTGTTAAGCCCAGAGAGGGTAGAAAGTACATCTTTAGAAGAGATTAGGATATTAGGCATAAGTAAGAGAGAGGAGGGCGGAGAGGGAGGAATAGCACCGGAATCATCCAAGGTGGAGTTTCTAGCAAAAGTTTGAGCGAAGAGTTTAGCTTTGTCAGAGGAAGAAGTGATGGTTGTGCCATCAGAGTGGGAAAGGGGAGGGAAAGACGAGGAAGAGAAATTGTTGGAGAGGTTTTTGGCTAGATGCCAGAAAGCTTGGGAAGAGCTAGAGTTGGATAGTTCAGTGCATTTATTATTGATGAAAGAGTGTTTGGCAAGTCGAAGAACAGATTTGGCTTGATTCCGGGCAGAAACATATGAAGAATGAGAGTCTTGAGTTTTAAGGCGTCGGTACCGTTTGAATGCTTCCTCCTTATTGCGGACAGCAGTAGAACAGGCGTGAGTAAACCAAGATTTTTTAGCATTAGTCTGAGAGAAAGAGAATGGAATGTATGCTTCCATGCCCGATAGGATTACCTCGGTAATGCGTTCAGCACTCTCCGAGGGTCCTCGGCCATGGAAGCAGAAATCATTCCATGGGAAATCAAAGAAGTACTGCCGAAGAGCCTTCCAGTCGGCAGCGCCAAAGTGCCACAAGCGCCGCCGGCTAGGAGGATCGGGTGGCTGTACTGGAGAGATAGGACAGGTGACAGAGATAAATTTATGGTCGGAGGAGCCCAGAGGAGAGAAAAGATCGACAGTATAAGAAGAAGGGTTAGAAGTTAGAAACAAGTCAAGAATGTTGGGCCGATCTCCGATGCGATCCGGGATACGGGTGGGTTGCTGAACTAACTGCTCTAGGTCATTTAGGATAGAAAAGACGTAGGCTTGTTCACCAGGTGGATCAGTAGTGTGAGAGGAGAGCCAATGGCGGTGGTGAACGTTGAAATCTCCTAAGATGGAGATTTCTGAGAAAGGAGAAATGGATAGAATGTGTTCCACTGTAGAGTTTAGATAGTCAAAGAATTTCGGAAAGTTGGTAGAGTTAGGGGAAAGATAGACAGCACAGAAATATTTAGTAAGAGAATGACAGGAAAGTTTGAGCCATAAAGTTGAGATTCAGAGGAGTCGAAATCGGGAACACGAGAGCAAGTGAGTTTGTTGTGCACATATGCACAACATCTGCCTTTGGCTTTGAAACTAGGATAGAGAAAGTAGGAGGATACAGAGAAGGGGTTGCTGGAAGTTGCTACAGACACCTGAGTTTCGGTGAGGAAGAGAAGATCAGGTTTGTAGGAGGAGAGATGGTGCTCAACAGAGTGAAAGTTAGAGGAAAGTCCGCGAATGTTGCAGAAATTAATAGAAAGAGTAACAGGCCGAGGTCCAGGTAATTGTGTGGGGTCGTCAGGGGATGGTCGGTCGGGTGAGGGGGCATTTATGGTCCCCCCCCCTGGGGACTCCGAGGCTGGGCTACAATTCATAATTTTTATATATATATATATATATATATATATATATATATATATATATATATATATATATATATATATATATATATAAATAATCTAACAGCCAAAGGAATAAGACCATAATGCTATACTGAATCGGAGTGGCGGTTTGACATTTGGCGTTCCATTTGAACATGTTAGACGTGATGCATGAATGAACTGAGAGAGAGAGAGAGACAGACATAGAGACCTACCCTAAGGTAAGGAGAGAGAGAGAGAGAGAGAGAGAGAGAGAGAGAGAGGTGAAGGTGAAGGTGAAGGAGTAATCCACCACTAAAGTCTCAGCAGACAGAGGAAGACGGGGGGGGGGGGAGGTAAAGGTCATTTGTCAATTTTTACAATTTCTCGACACTTGTAAAACTACAAGCGATAGAAAAGCTTACACAAGAAGATGTTTTAAGGGGGTAGTGGTTAGTTTTAAGGGGGTAGTGGTTAGTTTTAAAGGGATAGTGGTTAGTTTTAAGGGGGTAGTGGTTAGTTTGTAGGCGATTTATATATTTATTTAGTTATTTTATAGTTTTATCGCTAGACTTCCATCAAGCTTAAAAAAAAACACCCCCTAGACCCCCTTCAAGATAAATGTGTACATTTTCGGCCGGGTTCCTCCTAGAATTACAGGCTTGCTATCGCTCGCCAGGAAAAGAACAACACCTAAATGGCACGAAAGGTCTTTATATTGACAAAGAAATGGGACAAAAGCTTCTAAAATCTGAAAGCTAATGGAACTAGGATCATAAAGGAGAAAAAACAACTATTGTTTTAAGACGTTTGGGATAAACGTCTTAAAACAGTTGGCTGAATGGGGACGAATGGATAAAAACCAGGGAAAGAGAGAAAAGGAGAAAAATATAAAAACAAACCGGTGGCCCCCTTAAGAGTAGTTTGACTGAGTACTGGGAGCCGTATAGTAGGAACAACACGGGTTCGACTGAGTACTGGGAGCCGTATAGTAGGAACAACACGGGTTCGACTGAGTACTGGGAGCCGTATAGTAGGAACAACACGGGTTCGACTGAGTACTGGGAGCCGTATAGTAGGAACAACACGGGTTCGACTGAGTACTGGGAGCCGTATAGTAGGAACAACACGGGTTCGACTGAGTACTGGGAGCCGTATAGTAGGAACAACACGGGTTCGACTGAGTACTGGGAGCCGTATAGTAGGAACAACACGGGTTTGACTGAGTACTGGGATCCGTATAGTAGGGACCACGTGGGTTCGACTGAGTACTGGGAGCCGTATAGTAGGAACAACACGGGTTCGACTGAGTACTGGGAGCCGTATAGTAGGAACAACACGGGTTTGACTGAGTACTGGGAGCCGTATAGTAGGAACAACACGGGTTCGAACAACAGGATCGATCACCGGAGAGACAGGAAGACACGAGGCAGAGGGTTCATAATTTAGAGTAGTAGGAACAGAACAAGAAAATAATAAAAATAAATAGAGTAAAATAGAAAATAAAAAATAAAACATAAGAATAAAATATAAAATAAATTAGGAAAAGTGTGGATTGGGCCCGAGCATATAGATAGATAGATAGATAGGAACATAAATATAGTGTTCCCAGTTTCAGTTAGGCCAAGCACGGTGGCGAAATATTCCGAAATACAGCCTATAACTGCTGAATACAACAAATACAGGAGGTGACATCGGAAAGTGGCTGTCAAAATCTTGTTTTGGGGGGCGGTCCTTTTTTATCTCCAAATGATATATCAGACTGCTTCGTTGAGGATGTGTATATGTATGTATGTATGTATGTATGTATGTATGTATGTATGTATGTACACTGGCACTTACTCCAGTTTTCCTCTTTCTTTTATCTTTTTTTTTTCTCATGGGGGTGGCCGACTCGAGACAGAGCTCAAACATGGACATCACACACATCAGAATGACCAAACAATACAAAACACAAAATCACACACATTTAGGTTGAGGATGTGATGTGCGATATTCCCGACGATAGACGGTGTAGCCTACCCTATTTACTGATTAGGTTTCGCAGGAGGCCTTAAGGGGGTCACCGTCTTTGTTAATCTTTCTCTCCTTTTCCCTGGCTTGTATCCATTTGGCCCCATTCAGCCAACTGTTTTAAGACGTTTATCCCCATTCAGGTGTCGATTTCTTCCTGGCGAGCGATAGCGAGCCAGGATTGTATGGAGAAATCCGGCTTCGCCGGAGAAATTTTTCTATCGAAAAATTTACAATTTTAGCATGCTGTCAAAACAAAAATATATATATGCTGGCTCGCTACCGCTCGCCAGGAAAATATTGACACCTGGATGGGGGTAAACGTCTTAACACAGTATGCTGAATGGGACCGAATGGATACAAGCCAAAGAGAGAGGGAGAGAAAGAGATAAAACAGCGAGGTGGGCTCCCTTAATGCAGCAGCACCTGTGCGAAGAAAAGACAACGAGAAGATAATCTGTTTACTTGAACAGTTCAACAACTATGAGACAAAAGACATTTCTCGCCGTCAGTTTATTCGGTCAGGTGTCAGAACAGGTAATGGACACTATAGTCTATTCGCTGTAAGTAGGCGAAAATCATGACCTATAACCTCTGTAACTAAAGAACGATTAGAGTTCGCGAGCTAATATTTTTACCATTTGGGAAGAGTCAGTCAAGGAATAGATGTGGACATTTATAGACAATTTGCTCTAGCCCTTTTTGAGATATAGGGATATTAGTGATATTACAGCGAATAGACTATAGGTGGATGGTTTATTGAGGAGAGAGAGAGAGAGAGAGAGAGAGAGACCGGAACTACGTAATAACAGAGAGGAGGGAGGAGTATGGTTGTTAATGTTAGTGTTTTCATGCTCTCTCTCTCTCTCTCTCTGATTCATTTAAACTTCGCCTAGACAAATATCTCGCATCAAACCCGCGACTGACTGCTTTTGTAAATGAATAACTTAATTTTATCCCCCCCCCCACCTCAGTTACTAACCCATCTGTCCCCTACTACCTTCCTAATCCTGCCACGGACATTAGTTCCAGGGCAGTAGTTCCCTTTCCAATGTTCCCTTAGCCACTCTAAACCACTGTTTGGAGACTTGTTCTTCAGTGTTTTGGAGGACAAGCAGCCTAGAAGGTTCACAAGACCTGTTGTTACTTGAACTCCTTTGTACTCTCTCTCTATCTCCTTTTTCTTCTTTTCTATCCTTTCCTTCAACTTTCCTCTTCTAACGGATATGCCAACTCTACTAGAATGAAGTCCTGACCACCTAGTTTGGATCGTAAGGTCTGTGTGGCCAGTGTATCTATGTAAATCCATGTAATATCTCTGAAAATTACAGGATAGGGAAAAATAGCCTGCACCACCAAACATTAATAAACTGTAACATTTTGTCAGTAATATGCTTGTGTATTGCTTAGAGTACGTTCCTGTATTGTGCCTTTATCTCTAGGTAATGTATTGCTTAGAGTACGTTCCTGTATTGTGCCTTTATCTCTAGGTAATGTATTGCTTAGAGTACGTTCCTGTATTGTGCCTTTATCTCTAGGTAATGTATTGCTTAGAGTATAGTGTATTGTGCCTTTATCTTTAGGTAATGTCAATGTGTTTAGCTTAAGGGGGAGGTAGTCGCTTTTTATGGATCCCCTTCTCTCATTTTTAGCATATTAGTTTTGACCTTTTTAGACGTTCGGCCCATTAGTTTGGCAATTTTGAAATCTTTAGCCCAATTTCTTTGTCAATATTAAGACCATTCGTACAGTTTAGGTGTCGATTTTTTCCTGGAGCGAGCCTGTAATTTTAGAAGGAATCAGCCTTCGGCCGGGACATATTTCTACCGAAAAATGGTCCAATTCAACTTGAAAGGGGGTCTCCGGGGCGTTTTTAAAGCTTGATGGAGATCTAGCGAGGAAACTCAAAAATAAATTAATAAGTTTTCGGTAGAATAATGTCACGGCCGAAGGCCGGTTCCTCTACAATTACAGGCTTGCTATCGCTCGCCAGAAAAAAATACCGACACCTAAAGGGCACGAAAGGTCTTAATATTGAAAAAGAACTGGGGCGAAAGGTCTTAAAATCGACTAACTAATGGGGCAAGCATATTAAAATCTGAAAACTAATGGGGCTAAACATGAGGGAGAAGATGGCCCAGAAAACCGGCTCATCTCCTCTTAACCCCTTCAATACACTGACTCCCTTTTTTTCTTCTTTCTTTCTAGGTACTGTCAGCTGAATGATCAACTTTGGATTCATCTCACTATAGTCTGTTCACAATAATTAGGCCAAAACACTCTTGACCCCTTAACTCCTGTGACTCAAAAAGGGCTAGAGCGAAGGGGGCATTAATGTCCACACCTATTAATTATTGTCTGACTCTTCCCAATTGGTAAATATATTATCCCAATTAGTCAAGTACATTTAGAGTTATGGAGGTTAGTAGTCAAGATGCATGGCCTAATTATAATCAGTGGAGTATAGGTATCACTTCTCAGGTATGTAATCTGTAATCTGTAATATGTAATGTAATGTATAGGAAGAAGTGCGGGAGAGGGTGCAACAGGGGAAGAGGATTGTAGGAACGTTGAAATCAGTAACAAGAAATAGGGTGCTCAGTATGGAAGTGAAGAAGTCCTTGCATGACAGTGTGGTAATCCCGACACTAACTTACGGCTTCGTGGACGTTCGGGAAGAGACTCAGACCAAGAGTGAGAGCAGTGGAAATGAGTTACTTGAGAAGTGTGTGCGGAGTTACATGGAGGGATAGACAGACGAATGAGGAAGTAAGAAGGAGGTGTGGTGTGGAGGTAGATGTGCTGGAAAGTGTGAAAAGGAACAACTTGAGATGGTTCAGCCATATGGAACGTATGGAAAGCGAGAGAATGACTAAGAGGGTGTACGAGAGCGAGGTGGAGGGACAGAGAGGGAGAGGTGCACCGAAGGAGAGGTGGAAGGATGGAGTGAGGAAGTATATGGATGAAGGCGGTGCTGGTTGGGAGCAGGGGCGTCGACTGACTGGGGACAGAGGTGCATGGGTGCGATTCGTTCGTGGCCAACCCTTCGGGGATCACGGCGTCAGGCAATAGATAGATAGATAGAATGTAATGTAATGTAATGTAAGGTAAGTGAATATGTACTTTACCTGGGTACAGTTGCGGGCAAAATTCGATGTATGCCTCTATAATTTCAACTCTGGTTACCTCTCCGTGTATACTTTAAATAATAGCCTTCACAAACACTAAGCAAATTTTTTTTTTTTTTTCTATGTGAGTGAGGGAGACAAAAGGCAGAACTGCCTTTAGCGAGTGCCTCCCCTAAAGTTAAAAGAGTGACAGGGCCAAAATCAAGGGACGTTCGAGCCAAAATGCCTGGACACACGGAGTTTGAAGCAATTTAAATCATAGGAATAGGGAAAGACATTCTGGGAGAGAGTTCCAGAGCTCAGCAGTTGAATAGAAGAAAGTCTGAGAATAGCGTTTCACTCTTGGTTTGGGTTGGGTTGTTTAATATTGTTCAGCATTTTTTTTTTTGTTTTTTTTGTTAAACCAACAGAGTGAAATTAGGTTGTTCCTAACTTGCACGAAAGGTCTTAATTTTGACAAACTAATTGGGCTAACGTGTTAAAATCGCCAAACTAATGGGGCGAACGCCTTAAAATCGCCAAACTAATGGTGCAAACGTCTTAAAATCTCAAAACAAATGGGGATAAATGCGAGGGAGAAGGGGGTCCAGAAGAATCACTCCCTTGTGTCTTATGTCAGCTATATTTAGACGATTGTATACAGCTTAACCCTTTCAAGATACAATATGCATTTATTTTCTGTTTTCTGATAATTATTAGAAGATTTTATTCAGATTATGAAGGGTATATGGAAGTCAGAGAGTTGATTGAGATAGTCTATACCCTTTTAACACCCACAGAGCCTTCCTAAGCTGCATAAAATCGTCTAATGATAGCCAAAATAAACTGCTAAAACGCGTCAGAGCTTCAAAGGGTTAAGATCAATCTATGGGTATTAAATGGGATAAATGAAAGAGCTGGACTATAGGTCTATTAATTACTAGAGCCCTTTCCTAAACTGAATAAAATCGTCTAATACTTGCAAAATGTATAGAAAAGGACGTCACCGTTACTGAAAGGGTTAAGGGAGCTCAGACGGTATTGTGCAGCATAAATTACTGATTCGGCTCAATGGTTTAAGGTTTAAAGTATATATACATATTACTACAGGTGAAGGTTTGCATGCACTTCCTTTCCATTTCTAACTTTCTATAAATTCCTTCAGGCGGTTTCCAAGATCTGCAAGGTTATTCACTTCCAACTGTCTTCATGTACGGCAATTGCCGAAGGGAGCAGATGGTGGAGAGAGAGCCTTCTTTTTTGCTATCATTTCCTTCCACTGTCCCTTACTCTCGGGTTAGCTATCTCTACTAGAATTAAGTCCTAACCATCTCGCTGGGATCGTAAGGTTCTTCTCTCTCTCTCTCTCTCTCTCTCTCTCTCTCTCTCTCCAGGCCATAATAATAAGCCCAAATGGTGGAATAAAGATATTTCAAACTGCCTGCTTGCTAAAAAATTTGCTAATGATAGATTAAAATCCTCACAAAATGACGAAGAACGGGTGAAATTTGTAGAGCTACGACGCAAAGCCAAAAAGTTAATTAAGCAAAGTAAAAAGACCTTAGAGTTACATATTGCGAATCAAAGTAAAACAAACCCGAAAGAATTCTATAGTTATATCAGAAAGAAAAAAGTAGTTACTTCAACTGTTGGACCGTTAGTCGATGAAAAAGGAGAATACACCAAAGACGAAGTACAAATGAGTAATGCCCTCAATACCTTCTTTGCATCAGTTTTTACAACAGAAGACCTCAGTGATATCCCTACACCATCGCCGATTCAGATTGATAATTCAGATGTTCTAAGCAATATCACCGTTACAGAGAGAGAAGTATTGAATTGTTTAGATAAACTCAAGGTAAATAAAACGCCAGGACCTGATACAATCTCGCCTAGAGTTCTAAAGGAAGCTAAGAATGAGCTCTCCAAACCACTGACATTACTATTCAATAAATCCTTGCAGTCTGGAACTATGCCTGATCAGTGGAAGCTAGCCAACGTAACACCGATATTCAAAAAAGGCAGCAAATCCCTACCCAGTAACTATCGTCCAATTAGCTTAACCTCAGTTGTATGTAAAATGCTAGAAACGGTCATACGAGACAGACTCGTAAATCACTTGGAGGAAAATAACATACTTAAAGATACTCAACACGGCTTTCGTAAAAAACGTTCCTGTTTAACAAACCTCTTAGACTTCTTCCACGATATCCTCACCTCTACGATGAGAGTAAAGCTGTAGATATTATATACCTTGATTTTCAAAAGGCCTTTGACAAAGTTCCCCACAAACGTTTACTGCTAAAACTAAAAGCGCATGGAATACAAGACGGTGTGTTGAAATGGATAGAAAATTGGCTCAGCAACAGAAAGCAAAGGGTAGTCATAAACGGTAAGGCATCTAAATGGACCAATGTAAGTAGCGGGGTACCCCAGGGATCGGTACTAGGACCAATTCTCTTTCTAATTTACATCAACGACATAGATGAGGGTCTCACCTGCACAATCTCAAAATTTGCTGACGATACAAAAATTGCAAATAGCGTACTCTCAAAAGAACAAGTTGACGATATGCAACACAATCTAGATAAATTGTCATGTTGGGCCCAAATTTGGCAAATGAGTTTCAATGCGGATAAATGTAAAGTACTACATGTCGGATACCTAAATGAGAAAGCAAACTATTCGATGAATGGCACTCAGCTTAAGAATGTAAACAGAGAAACTGATCTGGGAGTAACAATATCGAGTAACCTAAAACCGAGTCAATAATGTTCAGAAGTTGTTAAGAAGGCAAACAAAATAATTGGCTTTATAGGCAGGTCATTTGAGCATAAATCCAAAGAAGTTATCCTAACCCTTTACAATTCCTTAGTCCGCCCTCTTCTGGAATACTGCGTTCAATCCTGGTGCCCTTATTACCAAAAAGATATAAACAAGCTAGAACGAGTTCACCGTAGAGTTACCAAAATGATACCTAGGCTAAAGAACAAACCATACGAAGAACGTCTTAGAGAATTAAATCTATTTCCTTTAACCCAGCGCAGATTAAGAGGCGACTTAATTCAAGTGTTCAAAATCATCAAAGGCATCGACAATATGAACTGTAGTAAGTACTTCACTATCGACCAATCTAATTAGACGCGGGGAAACGGTTGCAAAATTATTGGTAAATCTTTTAACTCGCACGAATCTAAGAATTTCTTCTTCAATCGAGTTGTCAACTTGTGGAATGGGCTTCCCCGAGACGTTATAGACTGCAGCACCGTTGATTCATTTAAATTCCGCCTAGACAAATATCTCGCATCAAACCCGCGACGGACTGCGTTTGTAAATGAATAACTTTATCCTCCCCTCAGTTACTAACCCATATGTCCCCTACTAACTTCCTAGTCCTGCCACGTTAGTGGCAGGGCAGTAGTTCCCTTTCCAATGTTCCCTTACCCACTCTAAACCACTGTATGGACACTTGATCCTCAGTGTTTTGGAGGACAAGCAACCTAGAAGGGTCACTAGATCTGTTGTTGCTTGATTTCCTTTGTACTCCTTTGTACTCTCTCTCTCTCTCTCTCTCTCTCTCTCTCTCTCTCTCTCTCATTCATGCATGTCATCCTTACCAGCATGGTTTTCTGCAGCTTCAGGTCCTGTGTTATTTAGTGTTTTATTTATTTATTATTATTATTTTTTTTGTTTTGAGAGAGAGTATTTACTCTTTTGAGTCCAGAAGGTAGATTAAAAACTAAGAAAATTGTCTACTGGTAATCAGAAAATTATGAAAATGACGTCATCGTGCTGAAGGAGTTACACTATCAACTCCTTGTAACTCTCGCCCTCTCCCTACATTTCCCCCCACTCTCTCTGCCTTGCATCATTTCCACTCCCTTCCTCCCCCCCCCCAACCCAAGCACCTGCCTCCCCTCTCTCCCCCTCCCCTCCCCCCCCCCAACCCACACACGCCCAAAGCCATCCCTTATTTAAGCCCCCCTACTGCCCCCCCTTACCCAACCCTAGTGTCCATTTAAGCCCCCTCCTGCCCCCGTACCCCCCCCCCCCCCCCACTCCCCTCTCCTGCCCCTTCTTTTTCCCCCCTTCCTGCCCCCATACCCCACCTCCTGCCCCTCTTTCCCCCTCCTGCCCCTAACCCCCCCCCCTTTCCTGCCCCCCTTATCCCCCCCTCCCTTCTCCAGCGGTGTCCATTACCAACCATTAGCCGAACAGAAGATTTTGCGCGGCCCATTTGCATACACGAGTCGCCGTTGTCAGGTTTTTCACGTGTGGTGGACGGGAGGCGGGAGGATTTGATTTCATTTTTTTTTCTCTTATTTCCTTTTATGGGGAGTCACCTACTTTTTTTTTATCTTTCTCTCCTTTTCTCTCTTTCTCTGGCTTGTATCCATTCTGCCCCATTCAGCCAACTGTTTTAAGAAGTTTAATATCCCCATCCAGGTGTTAATTTCTTCCTGGCGAGCGATAGCGAGCCAGCATTGTATGTGAAAATCTGGCTTCGCCGGAGACATTTTCTATCGAACAATGTACAGATTTAGCTTGCTGTCAAAACAAATATATATATATGCTGGCTCACTACCGTTCGCCAGGAAAATATTGACACCTGGATAGGGATAAGCGTCTTAAAACAGTTTGCTGAATGGAGCCGAATGTTTTTTATTTCAGCTACATTTAGACGATTTTATGAAGCTTACGAAGGATATGTGGTAGCTAAAAGGATTGATCGAAATAGTCTGTAGCCGTTTGATTGGTATTGGTCCTTCCTAAGGTGAACGAAATCGTACACGAGTCGCCGTTGTCAAGTTTTTCACGTGTGGTGGACGGGAGGCGGAAGGATCGGATTTAATTTGTTTCTGTTTTTTTCTTTTTAAGGGCAGGCAGTTGGTTTTTCGAGTCCTCCTCCTCCCTCATGTTTAGCCCTATTAGTTATGAGATATCAAGACATTCGCCTCATTAGTTTGGCGATTTTCAAACCTTTTGCACATTTCTTTACCAATATTAAGACCTTTCGTGCCTTTTAGGTGTCATTTTTCTTCCTGGCGATCGATAGCGAGCATGTATTTGAAGAGGAATCGGCCTTCGGCCGGGACATTTTTCTACCGAAAAATGTACATATTTATATTGAAGGTCTTGTGGGTGTTTTTTAAAGTTTGATAGAGGTTTAGAGAGCAAACTAAACCCCCTCCTTAAACCATTGAGCATGTTCCTCATGCCCCTCCCTCTCCCAGTCAAATCCCTCACCTAAAACCCGTCCACCTCTCCTCCCCAACCCACCTAACCTTCCTATATCATCCACTCCCCCCCCCCCCTAAAACCGTCCACCTCTCCTCCCAAACCCACCTAACCTTCCCATACCATCCACATCCTCAACTCAACACACCACACCCCATCTTAATCCATTCCAACCCCCATCTCCTGCTCCCCAATCCCCCCCCCCACCTCACCCACCCCAACCTCTCCCTCCCCCCCCCCCCATCCTCGTGCAGCAGCACCAACATACATCGTGCACATAACATTAACATTCTTCAACTGAACATAGATGGCATCAACACAAAGAAACACGAACTCTCACACTTCATCAAACAACACAACATACACATTGCCATCTTACAAGAAACAAAACTCCGCACAACACAAAAAACACCCACATTTCATAATTTCACCACTATCAGACAAGACCGGGCTGTCGGCGGGGGTGTGGACTCATCACCCTGGTACACAAAGAAATATCATACATAGTAACCAGTGTACAAACCAAATCCCTCCTCCCCCCAAATGATAACACAACAGAAATACAGTCAATTAAAATACGCACTGGCAACAACTCCAACATAACCATCATAAACACATACATCCCTCCCCAAACATCCCCTACAGTACCAAATGAATACAGACCACACTTACAACACATCACAAACACCCCACACACCCCACACATCATCCTGGGTGGTGACTTCAACGCCAAGACGTCGGCCTGGTTTGTCGACAACCCCGACACAGACAGAGGGCTGGTACTACAAAACCAAACCGATAACCTCATCATCCTTAACGACATCCATCAACATACCCATATTCCTCACCAAGCCCTCTATAACCCATCATCTCCAGACATCGCCTTTTGCTCCCCAGAACTCGCCCCCACAACATCCTGGAGGGTGGTCAGAACCTTAGGCTCTGACCACCTCCCGATCATTATCACCACCAAAACCAGACTCACCCCAGCTAGCCACAAACACACATACACCAATTATACAAGAGCTAACTGGGAAGCATTCACAAATGAGACAGAACAACACTTCACAACTCTAAACAGTACACCCATCACTAACATAAAAAATGCTGTACACATACTCAATAAAACTATCCAAAACGCTGACAAGAAACACATTCCAAGAGGTAACAGAAAAAGACACAACCCCAACTTCACACCAGAAATTCAAAACCTCATCAGACAACGCAACATACTGAAACACTCCCCAGCACCCCACACACAAGACATCACACAACAAATTCAAGCACTCAACACCCAAACTAACAACAAAATACAAGAACAACAAAAACTAAATTGGAATAACTTCCTACAAACACTTGATCACAAAACAAACCCCAAAAAACTCTACAAAACACTAAACAGCATCACACTTTCCAACAGCAACACAACACAATCACATGCTGCAATCACAACAACAGACTCTACTCCTTCATGTAAACAACAAGCAAACACTCTCATCAATCACTTCTCACATGTCAGCCACCTAAAACCTCACAAAGATGACCGACGTGTCATCCGACGTAAGAGACAATTCCCCACAGACCCTGACTATACACCCTTCACCAATCACCAGACAAAGCATATCATCAACAATCTCAAGCACTCACCCGCCTGTGGCCTAGACAACATAAGCAACATACACCCCAGACATCTGTGACCACAAGGCATACAAGCACTCACTAACATATCAAACTACAGCTATTCACACAACACAATACCAGACATTTGGAAGCATGGTATCATCATCACATTCCCCAAACCCAACAAAGACCCCACGCTACCCTCCTCGCACCGCCCCATCACACTCCTTTGCTCCCCCTCCAAAGTCATGGAACGCCTAGTATTACAACTAATTACACCTGACCTACCCCTAGCTCCAACACAACATGGCTTTAGGCCACTGCACTCCACAAACACTCTTCTCACAGACCTTACACAAAGAGCTTTCGACGGCATCAACTCGGCTAGACCACCACACAGATCACTATTAGCCACACTCGACATTAGTAAAGCCTTCGATGCCATCCCCCGCCACAACCTAACAAACAAAATCTACAACACAAACATGCACAACAACACAAAAAGGTGGCTGGCCAGCTTCCTAGCAGGCAGATGTGCACACGTATCTTTTGCCGGTCAGTCATCTAAAATCAGAAACTTTCCAAACGGAGTCCCACAAGGATCCGTCCTATCGCCCGCACTCTTCAATCTGTACATGCACGATATAACTACACCCAATACGCCCCAAATAAACTTAGCCTCCTATGCAGATGACATAACACTCACATGCACACACCATGACCCAAAAAGAGAAACAGATCTCCTTCAACCCTATCTCAACACACTACATGGCTGGTGCACTACAAACAGACTTAATCTAACCCCAGCCAAATCCACCACAACCCTGCTCACAAGTTGGACAGGAGAACACGAATACATCCCTCAACTCACCATAAACAACACACCCCTAACACATACACACACACCCAAAATCCTAGGAGTAACATATGATACTCATATGCCATTCAAACAGCACACCACAAACATTAAAAAGAAACTGACACCGAGACTTAACGCCCTCAGGTCACTTGCTCACACAAAATTTGGACACAACAAAGAAACTACCACCACAGTATATAAACAATACATTAGATCAGTGATGGAATATGCAAGCCCAGCCTGGGCTTCTAACCTAGCTGAAACACATCATAAGACCTTACAGACTATTCAAAACAAAGCCCTGAAGATCATTACAGGCTGCACAGCTACTGCACCCACAGATCAACTACATCAAGAAACCAAAATCCTCAAAGTCAAAGACCATCTGGACATGAGAGGCACTCAATTCCTGGCAGCAGCCTCCACGAACCAAGACCACCCACTAAACTACATGGCAACACACCCACAGACACCAAGAAATATCAAAACAACACCCAGCACACGGTATCACACACAATTATTGTCCTCTCTCCCTCCCTGCCCACCCCGAACCAACTTCCAGAAGCACATCCATACTCATATCTCTCACCGATCCACTCACTGACAGACAACACGCAGCTGCATGCACGACCTCCCGAAATCCATCCTTCCGAATCCTCCCTTCCTCGCGAGGACAGAGTCCACCTGGCCAGGCTGAGATGCGGACACCATCCAGCTCTCCTGAGCTATCAGAAGAGACTGGATGACTCCGTTGTCGACGCCTGCCCGGGATGTAACACAGCACCCCATACCATTAAACACATCATAGAAGACTGCATTTCACATAACCACTTACGCCAACAACACAATCTACACTCAATGAGAGCTCTGTGGGAAAGCCCGATCGTGGCCATGGCCTTCCTCAGGGACTCGGGGCTGTTCGGCCAGGCAGCTTAGGGAACAACAATAACAACAACAACAACCATTGAGCCGAACCAGTACATTTTCCTGCAGAATACCGTCTGGGCTCCCTTAAGCCCTTTTTGTACCGGCGACGTGTTTTTTATTTGATTTCAGCTACATTTAGACAATTTTATGAAGCTTAGGAAGGATTTGTGGGAGCTAAAAGGATCGGTCGAGACAGCCTGTAGCCGTTTGATTGGTATTGGTCCTTCCTAAACTGAACGATATCGTCTAATATTTGCCAGAGTATAATATATATATATATTCTGTATAATGTATATATATATATATATACCGGTATATATATATATATATATATATATATATATATATATATATATATATATTTTTTTTTTTTTTTTTTAGGCACATAGACCTTTTTTATTTTGTCTTTGTTCTTCCTTCCTCCAATTATATTATCTCTTAGAAAAGTTGTTTGACCTTAATTGTGTAGTCTTTGTTTATCCTTCCATTCATTGTCGCTTAGAAATAATAATTAGTTTTCAAGTATAGTTTATAAGTTTGTCACGTATAGTTGACGGCTCTGGTCCCGGGAAGCAATGGAATGGCCAGGGATTCTCTCTCTCTCTCTCTCTCTCTCTCTCTCTCTCTCTCTCTCTCTCTCTCTGATATTATATTTACACTGTATGACGTAGGCGTGAACTGAAGGATCCTGCCTTTACTCTTGTCTGTGCATTTGACTGTTTTCACAAAATTATTCGATAACAGATTAATGGATGTATATATTATAACAGATTAATGGATGTATATATTATAACAGATTAATGGATGTATATATTATAACAGATTAATGGATGTATATATTATAACAGATTAATGGATGTATATATTATCACAGATTAATGGATGTATATATTATCACAGATTAATGGATGTATATATTATCACAGATTAATGGATGTATATATTATCACAGATTAATGGATGTATATATTATCACTTTTATTTTGTACCCAAATAGATCCCATTAATTGTGGTTCACATAGGACGAGGCCCCCCCCCCCCTTCTAACAGTTTTCAATCCGCCCCCTTCCCAACCCCTCTACTCAACATATGATCATTGCAAACTAATATATGATAATCGCGACACTCATCTTGGTTAGCTGCCCTCTCCACACGCTTATTTTGAAGATGACCCTACAAATCCAATGTAAGTTGGTGGCATTTCTTGTCACTTGTTTTTATTTATATTGTCTTGCCTTCTCGTCGCCATATTCCTCGTAAGTCGCATTTTCTTGCTTCTCACTTGCTTCCTTGTATACTTCGTCTTGCTCTCTCCTGTTCTTACCTTTCCTTGCCTCTGTATCACTTTCTTATCGACTTGCTTACACTTTCTCTCCCTTCCTCACTCTCTCCCTCTCCTTACTTGCTGGCTTGTGTCCTCATCACTTCGGAGAATTGTTAATTTTCTTCTTGTTTGGTTTAGTTTGTTCGTCCCCCCGCCCCCTCCCCTTGTTTCCTCCATAGTCCTCCATCAAACTTAAAAAAAACAAAAAAATATTTAATCCCCCTACTAGATTAATTTGCACATTTTTCGTTAGAAAAAATTCACAGCATAAGGCCGGTTCCTCCACAATTATAGGCTCGCTATCTCTCGCCAGGATAAAAATCGGCACCTATAAGGCACGAAAGGTTTTAATATTGACAAAAAATGGGGCGAAAGGTCTGACAATCGCCAAACTAATGTGGGAAAAATCATAAATTCGGAAAACTAATGGGGATAAACATGAGGAAGAAGGGGGACCAAAATAACGACCCATATCCCCGTAACCTCTTGCCTGGCTGCCTGTTCCTGCCTTCTCCTTTGCCTTCTAATTGACCAGGTACGAATTTCAGGCTATAAGGAAGCTGGAGCCGTAAGCATCGTTATTAACCCCTTCAACACCATGATGCCTTTTTACCTTTGATAGTGGCTAAACTTAGATTATTCTATGCAATTTCAGAAGGACCTATGTTGCTAAAAAGGATTATTGAAATCGTATTGCTAAAAATTATATGATTCTATGCAGTTTAAGAAGGACATTTTTGTACTAAGACTGATTATTGAGATATTGACCCATTGACCCATTTGAGTCGCATAGGTAGATTATAAACTAAAGAAAGTCGTTTAATAGTAACCAGATTATGATGAAAATTACGTAATGGTGTTGAAGGGGGTAAACAGAAGGCAATGATAATAATAATAATAATAATAATATAATAATAATAATAATAATAATGTAAGTTTCTGATGGATTAAAAAGTATGTTGAATTGAGTTTTATGTATTTATTAATGTACTATCATATTCTAGCTGGTACTTCTGCTAAATATCGATGTCTACAGCTCCAACTTCTTAAGGGGCTAGTGGCTGGTTTGTTGGTCTATTAATTCATGTATTCATTTATTTTTTAGTTTCCTCGCTAGACCTCCCTCATACTTTACACCCCTAGAATTTGTTTTACCGAAAAACTTTACAAATTTATCTTGAGGGGGGCTCAAGATAAATTTGTAAATTTTTTCGGTAAAAAAAATGTCCCGGCCCAGTGCCGGTTCCTCATATATTTACAGGCTTGCTATCGCTCGCCAGGACAAAAAATACACCTAAATGGCATGATAGGTATTAATATTGACAACGAAATGGAGCTAAAGGTGTTAAAAAATCACCAAACTAATGGACCGAACGTCTTAAAATGTCAAAACTAATGGGGCTAAACACGAGGAGGAAAGGGGTCAAGAAAATCGACCCATCTCCCCTTATTAGCCTGAAACTTGCAAGTGGCCAATTCCTTGCTTGCTTCTTCCTTATTTACTTTTCCTTGTTTGCTTCCTTGCCTATTGTTTGTTTCTATTTACTTTTCCTTGTTTACTTCCTTGCCTATTGTTTGTTTCTATTTACTTTTCCTTGTTTACTTCCTTGCCTATTGTTTGTTTCTATTCAACTGACGGTAAATTGTAATGTTCTCATCAACATTTCTCAGTTATTTTGAGGATTCTGTAGTGAAATGTCGATAAATTAGCTGCTAAGGGATTCAATTTATCGTCAGCTGAAAAGAAACAGAGTATAGTGCTTCCCGTCCTTTACTCTTGTTTCGATGCTTACTCTGTCTTCCGGGTTTGTCTTCTCACGCGCTTGTTTGCTTGCTTGCTTGCTTAGTTCCTTTACTTAATTTTGCTTCTGTGTTCACTTTACTTACTCTTTGCTTGTTTGCTTACCTAGTTTCCCCTTCCTTTACTTTTGCTTCTGTGCTTGTTTTACTTCCTCTTTGTTTGTCTTCTCATTCGCTTGTTTACTTGCTTAGTTCCTTTACTTAATTTTGCTTCGATGCTTACTTTACTTACGCTTTGCTTGTTTGCGTACCTAGTTCCCCTTTCTTTACTTTTGCTTCGATGCTTACTCTGCCTTCCTTGTTTGTCTTCTCAGTGGGTTGTTTGCTTGCCAAGGGGGTAGTGTGTGTTGGGGGGGGGGGGGGGAAATCAATGACCCGAGAATCCCTTGTGGGGGTTTGGGGGTAGGGGCTCAAGGCTCAAGTTTGGCTAGGGATTGTTCGGTGGTGTCTCTCAACTTCTGGCCACACACAGGATATTGGTGCGCGCGCTCTCTCTCTCCCTCTCTCCCTTCTTTCGAGATGATGCTAAAATATAATATGTATATACACTTATATATATATATATATATATATATATATATATATATATATATACTGTATATATATATATATATTTATTAATTTATTTATTTCAGTAGATTTAACTTTGGTTTAGATATTTTCACGCGTCTCCCTCGTTACTCCCCCCGTGTTTACATTCCTACAGGCAGTGTGTTAAGGGAGCCCACCTCGCTTTTTTTCTCATTCTCTCCCTCTCTCTTTGGCTTGTATCCATTCGGCCCCATTCCGCCTACTGTTTTAAGACGCTTATCCCCATCCAGGTGTCAATATTTTCCTGGCGAGCGGTAGTATTCATGTAGTTTGTACGTTATATATGTAATTTGTGTATTGTATATAAGATGTTCATATATTCTGAACCATTGTACATCGTATATATATATATTTTTTTTTTCTATATTCCAACTACTCCCTCTCGGGCATAGGCTGATAGCCTTTACACTCTACCGCTGAACACGGTGAGGCCCGTGAGGTCTTGTTCCAGTCTAGGGAGTGAGACATGCAAAGCACCTATTCACGGCTCGAACCCAACTCCATCTCTGAAGCTGCTTCGACTCTGCGCTTCACAGTCTCACTCCCCAGGCTCGGACCCTCACTCTCAGAATGCCACCTATTGAGCAATTAACTCACTAGGCATTGCCCCCTGTAGCATATTTTGAATATGGGAATATTCATACAGTGCTATTTAATCAGGGAACAATGAGGGTATTTTGTTTTGGCATTTCGGTGTGCTGTGTTAATGCACTGAAACTAGGTACAGCACAAATTCCATCCCAATAATATCTTCCCATTGACATATTGGGATTCGAACCCGGGTCCATTGGATTACCAGTCCAGTGGCAAGACCACTCTGCCACACCTCCCTTTCTATACTTCTATCTTGATATATATTATAATCAACTCTGCGCAAGCAGAGTTTGGTATCCCCCCCCCCCCCCCCCGTATAGTGGGTGTCACCAGAAAAAAATGTCTGTCGTCGTCCGTCTGTCCCGAAACTCCTAGACCGTTGGACGGATTTTACCAAACTTCACACAAACAATTGTTGCGTGAATGCGACGGTCAGTCAAACAATTTGTTTTTAATTTGTGCAGTAGTTATGATTTTAGGTCCAAAATATGTTTGTTTTTTTAGTTAACAGTAGAAGTGATGGTAGTAGTAGTAGGGATGATGGTGATAGTAGTAATTATGGTGACAATAGTAGTGATGATGGTGATAGTTGTAGTGATAATGAGGACAGTTGTGATGATGGTGACAGTTACAGTGATGATGGTTATAGTAGTAGTGATGATATTAACACAGTAATGATGAATGTAAGATGATGTTGATAATAGTAGTGATGATGGTGATAGTTTTAGTAACAATGATGATGGTAGTGACAATGGTGACAGTAGTAGTTATGATGGTGAGATTAGTAGTGATGATTGTAATAGTAGTAGTGATGATGATTATAGTAATGGTGATGATGACAGTAGTAGTAATGATGGTGCAGTTGTAGTGAGGATGGCAGTAATCGTGATGATGGTGATAGTATGATTGATGATGGTAATACTTGTGATGACGGTAACCCATCGCAGAGTTGGGTATGCCGTTGGATTTTGGGCAATGGGGCACGTCTACTTTATTATTATTATATATATATTTTTTTTAATGACATCCGCACGGACCGTCTGAATTCATGTATTGTCATTTCGTAAGCATCTATAAATAACCATAGGAGGATATATTGGACAGACAGACAGATATACAGACAGACAGACAAACTGGCTGGTGGTGCAAGGTAAGTGGGGGATCGCTACCACTCCGCTTCTCACAATTGACCACTTGCGAGTTTCAGGCTATAAGGAAGTTGGAGCTGTAGACATCGATAGTAAACAGAAATGGAATAATATTGTAGGTTTCTGATGGCTAAAGAGCATGTTGAATTGGTTTATGCATGTATAGATTAACTACAACCGTATTTTAGCTGGTAATTCTGCTAAATATCGATGTCTACAACTCCAACTTCTTTATAGAACGAAACTCGCAAATGGTCGATTGATAAAGAAATACATGAATAAATAGATAGACCAAACAATAAGCACAAGCCTTAAGGGGGTAGTACTCGCATTTTATGGACCCCCTTCTCCCTCATGTTCAGCATATTGGTTTTGAGGTTTTAAGACGTTCGTTCCGTTAGTTTGGCGATTTTGAGACCTTTCGCCTCATTTTTTTTTGAATATTAAGACCTTTCGTGACCTTTAGGTGTCGATTTTTATCTGGTGAGCGATAGCGAGCCTGTAATTTTATAAGGAACCGGCCTTTGGCCGAGACATTATTCTACCGAAAAATTTAGATTTATCTTGAGAGGGGGTCTATGGGGCGTTTTTCTAAGCTTGATGGGTGTCTAGCGAGGAAGCTCAAAAATACATAAATAAATATATGTAGAGAGATCAAGAAGCCAGCACTAGCCCCTTAATGGTATGCCCGGTAATGATGGAGGGGGGGGGGTCTTCATTTGTTAGACTGGCAGCCGGTTAATTACGCTCATCTCAGAAGGCCGCCTGCATTGTGGTGGGGGATAGTCACGGGGTATTATTGGGAAGGGCTGGCTATTTGGGACTATACTGTATGTTTGTGCGTATCAGTTTGTCTGTATACTTCTATGAATCTATGTATGTGTGTATGTAAGATAATAAGATACCGGTAATTGACTGAGTTCAATTGATTACACAAAGTATATATATAAGTGTGTACGTGTAAATATATGTGAGTGAGCGTATGCAACATAATATATACCCGTGTACCAAGAAGAGAGTGTGCACCTGTGTATATGTACGTAAGCGCATGTGTGTGTGTGTGTAGGTAAGTGTATAATATATTTACCTGTGTACCGGGCCGAGTGAGTGAGTGAGTGAGTGAGTGAGTGAGTGTGTGTGAATGCGGGCAGGTTTAAACAGCACACATCAAACAGCGGGAGAGTTAAGGGGGGATGGGCTCATTTATTGGCTTGTATATTAATCGGTCTATATTATGTTTCTAAATGGGACGAAAGGTCTTTATATAGATGAAAACATTTGGACGAAAAGTCTTAGAACCGACAAACTAGTGGGGCGAACATCTTAAAATGTCAAAACTAATGGGGCTAAACATGAGGGAGAAGGAGGGCCAGAAAAACCCAGCCCCTCCCCCCTTAATAGGAGGTCTCGGTCTGAGGGCAACAGCTGTAAGGGTATAAACTGGCCTAGACTGAGTTAACACGAGCTCCTAATTCCTTTTGCTGGGTTTGTTGAGGTGAGGTAGTGGTGGGGGTGGTGGTGGGGGTTAGATGTTGTGGTAGTGGTGGTGGTGGTGTTGTGTTGTTGGTGGTGTTAATGGTGGTTAGATGTAGTGGTGGTGTTGGTGTTTGTGGTGGTGTTAGCGATGGAGTGGTGGTGTTGGTGTTTGTGGTGGTGTTAGCGATGGAGTGGTGGTGTTGTTGTGGTGTTGGTGAGGGTAGATGGAGTGGTGGTGTTGGTGGTTAGATGTTGGGGTGGGGTTAGATGTAGTGGTGTTGGTGTTTGTTGTTGTGGTGGTGGTGGTGGTAGTAGTGATGGTGGTGGTGGTAGTGGTGGTGGTGGTGGTAGTAGTGGTGGTGGTTGTGGTGTTGGTGGTGTGGTGGTGATAGTAGTGGTGGTGACGGTGGTGGTAGTGGTGTTGGTAGTGGTGGTGGTGGTGGTAGTAGTGGTGGTAGTTGTGGTGTGGTGGTAGTAGTGGTGGTAGTGGTGGTGACGGTGGTGGTGATGGTAGTGTGGTGGTAGTAATGGTGGTGGTGGTGGTGTAGTGGTGTTGGTAGTGTAGTGGTGTTGGTGGTGGTGGTGGGCTCGTAAATAAGAGTACACAAACACTAAGATAACAGTGAATTAAAGGGGAGATGGGTCGTTTTTCTAGATCCCCCTTCTCCCTCATGCTTAGCCCCTTTAGTTTTAAGATTTTTAGACTTTTGCCCCATTAGTTTGGCGATTTTAAGACCTTTTGCCCAATTTCTCTGTCAATATTAAAAACTTTCGTGTTATTTAGGTGTCGATTTTTTTTAAAGCATGATGGAGGTCTAGGGAGGAAAAACAAAATAATATAAATAAGTAAAAAGATGAATAGATAAATAAATAAACAAATTAATACAAATCTCCCCGTACGGCCCGTCGTATCCCTCCATTAATGATTTTTTTTTTTTTCATCCTGGGTAAGCCGGTGTCATACGAGCTACTTTATCGGCAAATTTAATCGGAGTTTAGAGTCTGCAGTAATTTTATCTTACTATTTTTAGAGATTATATTGTTATTTAATGTTGTATTGGCATTCAAGAATGTCAACAGCAATATTTAGAATACCGTTATAAGATAGATGAAAAAGATCAAATAACAGAGTTTATTTCAATATGTCTCAGATACTATGACTGATACATTCGTCGTGTGATGCCTACTAGGCTGTAGCGCCGTTGTTATTATATATGGTAACGATGTACAGTCGTTTGCAGAAATAACTGGTACACTATGGTAATTTTTACCTTGTAATGTAGGCGATTGTGCGGCAGCCAAGGTTATCGACTGTTATGAAAAAGGCTGGAGGGACCTTGGTGATCCCTGGTCTCGGGGTCTTCTCCTGGGTGACCTAGATGTGTGTGAATTTGTGTTTTGTTTTGTGATTTCAATTTTTATTTTATTTTTTTATTTTATTTTTGTATGCTGTCCCTGTTCGGGCTCTGTCTCGAGTCAGCCACAAAATAAAATTAAATTAAATGGGGAATGGGCCTGAGTAAATGGATAGATGAGCTGAAAAAGTCAATTGTGTTATATTATAATCTATAAATACGTGTATGAGATGTAAATGCCATCTGCCACATTGTCAGTTGCACTAAAAAACATCGCTTTCGCTATTGGTGTGGAAAGTAAATTATTGTGATTTTATGCATTATCTCTCTCTCTGTCTCTCTCTTTCTCTCATTCTCTCTCTCTCTTTTTTTTTTTTTTTTTTTTTAATATGGCCCAGCGTTCGAGCCCCCATGAATTTATGATTGCGTTCATGCATGTCGGACATGCCAGACATGCGAGGTGGGCTCCATTAAAGGAAGGGAAGCACTATACTCGGTTTCTCTCCAGCGGACGATAAATTGAATCCCTTACCAACGTATTTCTCGATACTTAGTGGAACAATGTGAAACTACTATGTCTCTGCACCCTTTTAAGGGGAGGCAGACCGTTTTTCTGGACCCCCTTCTTCCTCATGTTTAGCCCCATTACTTTTAAGACGTTCGGCCCATTAGTTTGGCGATTTGGCGATGGTGTATACCTTTCGCCCCATTTCGTTGTCAATTTTAAGACCTTTCGTGCCATTTAGGTGTCGAATATTTCCTGGCGAGCGATAGCGAGCCTGCAATTTTAAGAGGAACCGAGACATTTTTCTACCGAAAAATGTAAATTTATCTTGAAGGGGGGTCAAGGGGGTGTTTTTCTAAGTTTGATGGAGGTCTAGGGAGGAAACTAAACAAATATATGAATAAATGAATTAATAGACCAAACAAACGGTCAGTCTCCCCTTAACCCCTTCACCCCTTCACCCCCATGACGTCATTTTCATCTTATTGGTGCTACTATTTGGGGCTTTTCTTTAGCTTATAATTATTCACCTCTAGGAATCGAAGGGGTAAATACGATCTCCATAAACCATAAAAAAAAGAGAGAGAGAGAGAGAGAGAGAGAGAGAGAGAGAGAGAGAGAGAGAGAGAGAGAGAGAGAGAGAGAGAGAGAGAGAGAGAGAGAGAGATTCCACTGCATCCCGGGACCAGAGCCGTCAACTATACGTGATTAGGAGATGTTCGTAGGGGACAGTTGGTAGTAATATAATAGAGGGGAAAAGAAAACAAAAGTATTCATTCACAAATGCATTCAGTCGCGGGTTTAAGGCGAGGTGTTTGTTTAGAACTTTAGGCGAAGTTTAAAGGAATCAACGGTGCTGCTGTCTATAACATCTCGGGGAAGCCCATTCCACAAGTTGACGACTCGATTGAAGAAGACATGTTTAGACTCGTGTGAGTTAAAAGATTTACCAATAATTTTGCAACCGTTCCCCCGCGTGTAATTTGATTGGTCGATAGTGAAATATTTGTTACAGTTCATATTGTCGATGCCTTTGATGATTTTGAACACTTGACTTAAGTCGCCTCTTAATCTGCGCTGGGTTAAGGGAAATATATTTAATTATCTAAGACGCTCCTCGTATGGTTTGTTCTTTAGGCAAGGTATCATTTTAGCAACTCTACGTTGAACTCGTTCTAGTTGTCTATATCTTTTTGGTAGTAAGGGCACCAGGATTGAACGCAATATTCTAAGAGTAAAAGACTAAGGAATTGTAAAGCGTTAGGATTACATCTTTGGATGTAAAGTAATATGTCAATATTTAAACTGGACAGCTGAATTTATCCTGCGAAATTCTTGTATAGACAGTTTTTACCCCTTTGATACCTATATAGCGAGCCTGTAATAACGTTAGAATCGAGCTTCGGCCGGGATAAATTTATCTTGAACGGTGATCTTGGGGATGTTTTTAAGCTTGATGGAGGTCTAGGGAGGAAACTAAGAAAATAATAAATAAATAATATAAAGATACATAAATGAGCAAATAAATAAGCCCATCCACCCTAAACCCCCAACTCTCTACACCCCTATCCTTCTCCGCCATTACCATCATCATTACCTTAAACTTTACTATCATATTGCAAACGCCTATCCACCCACTCTCTCTCTCTCTCTCTCTCTCTCTCTCTCTCTCTCTCTCTCTCTCTCTCTCTCTCTCTCTCTCTCTCTCTCTCTCTCTCTCTCTCTCTCTCTCTCGCTCTCGCTCTCTCTTAACAACATACCGGTACTTTAATAACAGCCAGAATTATAGGAAGGAAAGAGTCATCGTCTACTGAAAGGGTTAAGGGGACACTGACTGTTTTTTTGGCCTAATAATTATTTCATTCATAAATTCTTAGTTTCCTCGCTAGACATCCCTCAAACTTAGAAAAACATCCCCTAGACCCCCCTCTCCCCCTCAAGATAAATTTGTAAATTTTCAGTAGAATATGTTTCGGTCGAAGGCCGATTCCTCTTACAATTACAGGCTCGCTATTGCTCGTCAGGAAAAAATCGACACCTAAATGGCATGATATGTCTTAACATTTATAACGAAATGGGACGAATGGTCTTAAAATCGCCAAACATATGGTCCGAACGCCTAAAAATGTCAAAACTAGTGGGACTAAACACGAGGGAGAAAGGGGACCAGAAAAACGACCGTCTCCCCTAAAAAAGAAGAAAAACCAAGAACCTGTAGGAGGTGAAAATAGAGTATATAAGAGTGTGGGTTATTATGATATTATTGAGGAGTTTGTTAATTGTTTTGGACATTTTCGAACAATGTATAAGTAACATCCCGTTCTTAACATTATTCATCAATTACAAACCCCAATGTACTTGAATAAACTAATGAAAGCATATGGTCCTCCCGGGATTAGAACTCGGGACACCACACCCAGAACATAAGCACCTAAACCATTACACCACCAACTCAATTTGTCCCGGAGAAGCTAGCAAAACGCCTTCACAGACTTCATTCAAACTGAGAAAACGCCCACCCAGATCTCCTTCAAGCTAAATTTGTAAAAAAAAATATAGAAAAAAGTCATGGCCGAAGGCCGATTACTTCAAAGTTACAGGCTTGCTATCATTCGCCCAGAAAATAAAATAATACAAAAATGAAAATAGTAATCGACACCTGAATGGGGTGAAGCATCTTAATATCGCCAAACTTATGTGTCAATTTTTTTAAAACCTCCAAACTAACTGAGCGAAATACGGAAGCCCTATCCGCGGCCCAAATAGTGTTAAGGAGATAGACAAAAGAACACGTGGCCGGTGACGCTCGCCATCAAGGTCCACGGCCAGAGATTCTTAAGGGGGGGAGGGGGGGACGTTTATTTATTGATCAATTTAACCCGTTCAGTACCAGATACGTCCTTTTCAGCATATTCTGGCAACTATTAGACGATTTTATTCAGCTTAAGATTTTATTACCTCTAACAATAATAAGACTCCAAACTATCCCAACCAAATCTTTTAACTACCACAGATCCTTCCTAATCTGCATACTATCGTTTAAATATAGCTAGAATAAAATATATCACAAGTCGCTGGTACAAAGGGGCGGGTGCCCAACCCCGAAAAGGGTTGAAATAGGGGAGCTATCCCCCCGCCAAAGGCGGCTCTCTAGGGCCTTTCCTAGCTGATGCTGAGAGGATTGGGTTCTAGTCATGTGGTGATGGGCTGGTATATCAGAGTGAGAGCTGAGCAATCTCTGCCATACCCATAGCTTACTCTGACTGTTCCTTTAACTTATATATTTTCTAGATCTCAAGTGACGGCGTCTCTTCCGTGGATTGACCTCCCAATCTACCAAGATTGGAAGCCAAAGCGTCACATTTTTCCCTTGCCCCTCAACTTTCTCTTCATAATTACTGAGGGGCACAGGGCCCTGGGTGGGGCTTTAGTTTCCCGGGCGTTTCCGCACCCTCCTCAGCTCCCCGCCATGGAGTGGCTTCAGTCACCCAGGCTTTATTGTGGTCAGCAGGGAGGGTTCTGTGGGGGCAATTGGTTATGGCCTTGGAATTGCTCGGGGCCTTGGGGCTGTTCGGCCAGGCAGCTTGGGGAACAACAACAACAACAAAGGGTTAATTATATATTAAATGTTTTATAGTTTCCTCCATAGACCTCCATCAATCTCTATCACTATAGGGTCTCTGGAACACCATAAAATAGGTTGGGGGAAAATAAAACCCGGCGAAAAGTTTAGGTGATCGCCGAGAAAATCACGTCTTTTCTGAAGGCGGAGAGAGAGAGACCGTGTGAAGGGAGGAAGGAGGGGTAGGGAGGTGGGTAGGGGGAGAGACATTAAGGAAGGGAGGGAGTGTTACATGTAGGAAGGGAGGGAGGGAGGGTGACATGTAGGAAGGAGAGGGACATGAAGGAAGAACGGAAGGAGGGAGAGAGGGAGGGAGGGAGAGAGGCATGAAGGAAGGAAGGAGGGAGAGAGGCATGAAGGAAGGAAGGAGGGAGGGAGGGTGACATGTAGGAAGGAGAGGGACATGAAGGAAGAACGAAAGGAGGGAGGGACGGAGAGAGGCATGAAGGAAGGAAGGAAGGAGAGAGGAGAGAGGCATGAAGGAAGGAAGAACGGAAGGAGGAAGGGAGGGAGAGAGGCATGAAGGAAGGAAGGAGGGAGGGAGGGAGACAGACATGGAGGAAGGAGGAAGGGATGGAGTTAGGAGAGAGACGAGATTTAGGAAGGAGGGAGGGAGAGAGACATGCGGGAAGGAAGGAGGGAGGGAGGGTGGGAGAGAGACAAGATGATGAGGGAGGGAGACCTGAGGGAGGGAGGGTAGGAGAGAGACAAGATGAAGAAAGGAGGGAGGGAGGGAGAGCGACATATTGGATGGAAGGAAGGAGGGAGGGAGGAAGGAAGAAAGGAAGGAAGGAGAAAGAGAGAGACATGGGAAAGTGACCTGAAGAGAAGGAGTGAGGAAGGAAGGAAGGAAGGAGGAAGGGAGGGAGAAAGATAGGAAGAGACAAGAACATTGCATATACAACTAGATTACGGAATCATGGGGGGAGATGAGAAAGCAGACGGCGTACGGTCCTTGCGTATATAAAGCAGACGGCGTACGGTCCTTGCGTATATAAAGCAGACGGCATACGGTCCTTGCGTATATAAAGCAGACGGCGTACGGTCCTTGCGTATATAAAGCAGACGGCATACGGTCCTTGCGTATAAAAAGCAGACGGCGTACGGTCCTTGCGTATACAATCTATTTCACTTCTATTTGCTATTTCATTCCGAATCTATTGAATTATATCTATCCTAAGGCTATACATACAACCCCTTAAGGGGGAAGAGTAACTTTTTTGGTGGATTGTTCATGTATTTATTATTATTTTAGTTTCCTCCCTAGGCCTACACCAAACTCAAAGAAACATCCCTAAGATCCCCCTTCTAGATACATTTGTAAATTTTTTCGTTAGAAAAATGTCACGGTCGAAGGCCGGTATCTCCTTTATTACAGGCTCGCTATCGCTCCCCAAGAAGAAATCGACACATGAATGACACAAAGAAAATGGGTGAAAGTTCTTAAAATCGCCAAACTAATGGGCCGAACGTCTTAAAATCAGAAAATTAATGGGGCTCAGCATGAGGGAGAAGGGGGTCCAGAAAAAAATATCTCCCCTTAAAAGGTATACTGGTAGTGATAGCCGCACATATTGATAGACATATAACACTAGCAATTATACAATGACTGTGTATATATATATATATATATATATATATATATATATATATATATATATATACTGTATATATATATATTTAATTATTTATTTATTTATTTATTTTTCACCATTATGTAGCCCTGATTGTTCACAGGGTAGTATGGACTGAACGAACTCTAAAGGAACTGAGCAATGAGAGAGATAACCAATAAATCCCAAGGCAAATTCTGCCAACCAATGGATTATCAGAAAGCCGTCGACAGCAGAGGCATCATAGGTTTGGATAGCGAGGGTTCAAAGGCTTGGATAGCGAGGGTTCAAAGGCTTGGATAGCGAGGGTTCAAAGGGTTGGATAGCGAGGGTTCAAAGGCTTGGATAGCAAGGGTTCAAAGGCTTGGATAGCGAGGGTTCAAAGGCTTGGATAGCGAGGGTTCAAAGGGTTGGATAGCGAGGGCTCAAAGGGTTGGATAGCGAGGGTTCAAAGGCTTGGATAGAGAGGGTTCAAAGGGTTGGATAGCGAGGGTTCAAAGGCTTGGATAGCGAGGGTTCAAAGGCTTGGATAGAGAGGGTTCAAAGAGTTGGATAGCGAGGGTTCAAAGGGTTGGATAGAGAGGGTTCAAAGGGTTGGATAGCGAGGGTTCAAAGGCTTGGATAGAGAGGGTTCAAGGGCTTGGATAGCGAGGGTTCAAAGGGTTGGATAGCGAGGGTTCAAAGGGTTGGATAGCGAGGGTTCAAAGGCTTGGATAGCGAGGGTTCAAAGGCTTGGATAGCGAGGGTTCAAAGGGTTGGATAGAGAGGGTTCAAAGGGTTGGATAGAGAGGGTTCAAATGGTTGGATAGCGAGGGTTCAAAGGGTTGGATAGCGAGGGTTCAATTGGTTGGATAGCGAGGGTTCAAAGGGTTGGATAGTGAGGGTTCAAAGGCTTGGATAGCGAGGGTTCAAAGGCTTGGATAGCGAGGGTTCAAAGGGTTGGATAGCGAGGGTTCAAAGGCTTGGATAGCGAGGGTTCAAAGGGTTGGATAGCGAGGGTTCAAAGGGTTGGATAGCGAGGGTTCAAAGGGTTGGATAGCGAGGGCTCAAAGGGTTGGATAGCGAGGGTTCAAAGGCTTGGATAGAGAGGGTTCAAAGGGTTGGATAGCGAGGGTTCAAAGGCTTGGATAGAGAGGGTTCAAGGGCTTGGATAGCGAGGGTTCAAAGGGTTGGATAGCGAGGGTTCAAAGGGTTGGATAGCGAGGGTTCAAAGGCTTGGATAGCGAGGGTTCAAAGGCTTGGATAGCGAGGGTTCAAAGGGTTGGATAGAGAGGGTTCAAAGGGTTGGATAGAGAGGGTTCAAATGGTTGGATAGCGAGGGTTCAAAGGGTTTGATAGCGAGGGTTCAAATGGTTGGATAGCGAGGGTTCAAAGGGTTGGATAGCGAGGGTTCAAAGGCTTGGATAGTGAGGGTTCAAAGGCTTGGATAGCGAGGGTTCAAAGGCTTGGATAGACAGGGTTCAAAGGGTTGGATAGCGAGTGTTCAAAGGGTTGAATAGCGAGGCAAAGGCTTGGATAGCGAGGGTTCAAAGGGATGTATAGAGAGGGTTCAAAGGCTTGGATAGAGAGGGTTCAAAGGGTTGGATAGCGAGGGTTCAAAGGGTTGGATAGCGAGGGTTCAAAGGGTTGGATAGCGAGGGTTCAAAGGCTTGGATAGAGAGGGTTCAAAGGGTTGGATAGCGAGGGTTCAAAGGGTTGGATAGCGAGGGTTCAAAGGCTTGAATAGCGAGGGTTCATAGGCTTGGATAGAGAGGGTTCAAAGGGTTGGATAGCGAGGGGGGTTCATAGGCACACGCAAGAAAGGTATAGCTTGATTGAGGTCTAGGGAGCATACATCTTAAGGGAGCCCACCTCGCTTTTTTTCTCTTTCTCTCCCGCTCTCTTTGGCTTGTATCCATTCGGCCCCATTCAGCCTACTGTTTTAAGACGTTTACCCCCATCCAGGTGTCAATATTTTCCAGGCAAGCGGTAGCGAGCCAGCATATATTTATCTCCGGCGAAGCCGGATTTCTCCATATAATGCTGGCTGGCTATCGCTCGCCACGAAGAAATCGACACCTGGATGGGGTTAAACGTCTTAAAACAGTTGGCTGAATGGGGCCGAATGGATACAAGCCAGGGAAAGAGAAAAAAGGAGAGAAAGTCCAAAAACAGCCAGTGACCCCCCTTAACCCCTTCTGTACCGATGACGTCTTTTTAATTGTATTCTTGCTATATTTAGACGATTTTGTGCAGTATAAGAAGGATCTGTGGATGCAAAAGGGTTAAGTGGGAGAGTTCGAAGCCATCAATAGTAACCAGAATATAGTTAAAAAGACGACGCCGATAGAGAAGGGGTTAAAAAGAGAGAGAGAGAGAGAGAGAGAGAGAGAGAGAGAGAGAGAGAGAGAGAGAGATTGAAAATGTATAAACTTAAGGGTATATCATTATTAGAAGATACCACCATCTTGGTGGCGTTTAAGGTGTCTAAAAATCTGTGTGTGATAACCCGGGTTCGAATCCTGGTGGATCACATATATGCTTTCATTAATTTCATTGGAGTTGTTTGGTGTTGTGGTGAAATTAAAATAAAACATAGAATATTAGGGATCTGGACAGAAGGATTTATATTTTGGACTTAAGGGGAGACTGACCGTTTGTTTGGTCTATTAATTAATGTATTCATAATTATATTAGTTTTAGTTCCCTCCCTAGATCCCCTTCAAGATAAATGTGTACATTTTTCGGTAGAAAAATGTCCCGGCCAAAGGCTGGTTCCTCTTAAAATTGCAGGCTCGCTATCGCTCGCCAGGAAAAAATCGACACCTAAATGGCTCGAAAGGGCTTAACATTGACAACGAAATGGGGCGAAAGGTGTTAAAATCGCCAAACTAATGGGCCGAACGTCTTATAATCTCAAAACTAGTGAGGCTAAACATTAGGGAGAAGGGGGTCCAGAACAACGGCATCTCTATGTCTGTGGTGGAGGGGACAAATACACCAAAGACAGAGGCGAGGTAGCTAAAGTCGGTTTCATTTCAGCTGACGGTAAATTGAATCCCTTAGCAACATATTTATCGATAGTTTATGGAATAATCTATCGACAAAATGTAAAAGTTTAACTTGAAGGAGGTCTGGGTGGACATTATTTTCGCTTGAAGGAAGTCTACGAAGGCAATGTAAAAATACATTGGTCGAAAATGGCTAAAACAACCAAAAAAACAATTAAAATCGGCACTAATAATTAAACACATTATCATAATAACCCACGACACGTCGTCGGACCTGAGAGGGTTAACACATTCAGTACCGGTGACGTCCTTTTCATGATATTCTGGCAACTATTAGAAGATTTTTATCAACTTGGGAAAGACATGTATCAATTAAATGCGTACAGACTATATCGAGTAAGCCTATTTGCTACCATACATCATTCCTAAGCTTCATAAAAATTGTCAAAATGTCGCTGAAATAAAAAAGAATGTCACCGGTACTGAGAGGGTTAAGCCGGGGCCCGAACAGCAAGGGAGACTCTGCTTGCTCATAAATAATAGAGCAGGCTTCGATTCCCCGCCGTTAATAGCGCACCGGAATAAGTTAATAATGTGTCCCAGAAGTTTATATGGGGAATAATCTTAATGGAAGCCAAATATGTATCAACTCTGCGTAAGCAGTGGTATCACCCCCCGTATAGTGGTACATGCCGGCCGAAATGTCTGTCTGTCTGTCCGAAAACTCCTCCTAGACCGTTCGACGGATTTTCACCAAACTTCACACGAACATTCGGTGCGTGAATGCAACGGTAATTAAAAAAATATGTTTTGAATTTGTGCAATAGTTATGATTATGTCAAACATATGGTTCGCCCCCCCCCCCCCCCTCCCCCCACCCGAAATATACCTCCTCTAATATTCTTCTGTGGCAGCAATGATGATACAATGAATGCAATGACCATAATTAACCCTTTCAACACGAGATTGTAAGTTCCTCATATTCTGGTTACCATTATGCGATTATCTTTGGCTTATAGTATATAGCTAGCACTCAGAGAGGGTAAATACGACCGTAATATACCCTCTGAATGACGTAGGTTCTTCTTAAGACGCATAGAATCATCTAATTTTAGTCAGAATATAAGGTAAAAAGACGTCATCGTGCTGAAGGGGTTAACAGGTCACAATCACTGAATACTAACTTAAGCCCAGTCAATGAGGCTACAACCTTAAGTCACAGCCATCATTAACTGAGTCACAATCACTCAACACTCAATCACCCAGTCAATGAGGCTACAACCTTAAGTCACAGCCATCATTAACTGAGTCACAATCACTCAACACTCAATCACCCAGTCAATGAGGCTACAACCTTAAGTCACAGCCATCATTAACTGAGTCACAATCAGTCAACACTCAATTACCAAGTCAATGAGGCTACAACCTTAAGTCACAGCCATCATTAACTGAGTCACAATCAGTCAACACTCAATCACCCAGTCAATGAGGCTACAACCTTAAGTCACAGCCATCATTAACTGAGTCACAATCAGTCAACACTCAATCACCCAGTCAATGAGGCTACAACCTTAAGTCACAGCCATCATTAACTGAGTCACAATCAGTCAACACTCAATCACCCAGTCAATGAGGCTACAACCTTAAGTCACAGCCATCATTAACTGAGTCACAATCAGTCAACACTCAATCACCCAGTCAATGAGGCTACAACCTTAAGTCACAGCCATCATTAACTGAGTCACAATCAGTCAACACTCAATCACCCAGTCAATGAGGCTACAACCTTAAGTCACAGCCATCATTAACTGAGTCACAATCAGTCAACACTCAATCACCCAGTCAATGAGGCTACAACCTTAAGTCACAGCCATCATTAACTGAGTCACAATCAGTCAACACTCAATCACCCAGTCAATGAGGCTACAACCTTAAGTCACAGCCATCATTAACTGAGTCACAATCAGTCAACACTCAATCACCCAGTCAATGAGGCTACAACCTTAAGTCACAGCCATCATTAACTGAGTCACAGTCACTCAACACCAATCACTCAACACAATCATTCAACACCCCAGTCAATGAGGACATTGCAGTCCATCTTGTGTCTGTGATAGTGTTTATACTCTCCCATCCGCTTACTGGACCCCCTTGAAGCAATACTGATAAAAATTCCTGAACGTAATACAATGGTGGCCGGGCGTTATGATCCAATGAATTCATGGAGGAAAGGAGTTTCAGGAACTCTGTAGGCCAACAGTAAATCGCTTGGGATTCATAATCCATGTTTGCCAATTTAATGATAATCATATCTGCAAGACTAAATATGTCATTGCCGGGATGACTTACGTTATCAAAATAATATTCAGGTGCGTATTGCTTAAAGTCTTTGTAATTTTCAAATTTCCTACCATGGCTGGTTTGGGTGCAATTTTTCATGTCGTCATAAGTAATGTACTTACTAGTCGGTGGTGGACCATCCGACATGCCAGCCAATCTCGTGTCAATTATATGAATTTCTGGTAAAGACTGGGGATCGATATTTATGAGTATGTTATCTCCCTTTAGGTTGTTATGAACAACATTTGTACTGTGATACTCTATCAGTTTTTCAGTTATTCTAAGAAACACTCTGAGCCAAAAGACTTGTATATTTTCATCAGGACATTTGATTTTTTTTAGGTTCGTCCCTGGGCAGTATGACGTGACCAATAAGGGCGAGTCCTGAGCAGCCGCTAGGATATAGGGAGTGCCGCCAGCTCCGTTCAGTTTCCTTAAAATCATTTCCTCGTGTAAAAAAGCCTTAACGGAAGCAGCGATAGTGTTACCAACTTTTGCAACTGCTAAGGTGCCCTCATTCTCAACCAAACAAACTTTACCAAACATTCCTTCCCTCAATGTTTTTATGTATTTAAACTGTTCCGGTAATGTAGCAGTGTCCGACACCATCCTTATTTCTTCACGTAGCGTTGCTCTTGGATCAAAGGCTGGTGGTATGGCTTCATCGACGATTTTCACGTTATTATCGGCAATTGCTAGTCTTTTATCGACTGTGGAGGTATCATGTCCTTCATCTGGGGGGGCATCCTTGGGGATTTCATTATCATTATTTAGATTTGGGTACTCTACGAAACATTTTTGAGTCACCACGAAACTTCTTGATTCACAAGGCCACCCGCCAGATGATAACACCACCTTTACCTTGTTGTAGGATTTATTTGGCAAGCACACTGATTGTGGCTCCCAATATATAAAAGTTGCATTTTCTTCCCCACCGTTTCTTTCTGAACGATTGGAAATTTCGCTAAGCCAAGTTCCAAATGTAGGGTCTCCCACAGGGATTTTAGCGATGGTTTTATATCGCTTTATGCAAGGCAAACATTTGCATACAGGTTTTTTTATTTGAACTTTTAGACAATCCACTCGAACCTTCCGTTTTTGCCAGCGCCACCAGGGCTTTTGGTAATGTTTGTTAACATTAACACTGGTAACTTTAATTACGTCGCACATTATCAGTGTATTATTGTTTGACCTTTTCTATAAAATAATCGTTGATTTAATTATTCTAATATAACGGTTGTCACCAATACCTCTCCTAATTCCAAGTTCACTACTGGGTAGTCCTGGATGATGAATAAATGGGAATAGGGTGTGGTGAGATGTATTGCAGTTAATCAACTCTGCGTAAGCAGAGTTTGGTATCGCCCCTCCCCCGTATAGTGGGTACCACACGAAAAAAATGTCTGTCGTCGTCGTCGTCATCGTCGTCGTCCGTCTGTCTCGGAACTCCTCCTAGACCGTTGGACGGATTTTCACCAAATTTCACACGAACACTTGTTGCGTGAATACGAACGTCAGTCAAAAAAGATGTTTTGAATTTATGCAATAGTTGTGATTTTAGGTCCAAAATATGGTTTTACCAAGCCCCCCCGCGCGCCCATCCCGGACCCGCATTTGCTAGGTTAAGTTAGTTTAGTTGGCATTAGAAGTGATAGTAGTAATAGTGGGATTGATGGTGATAGTAGTGATGATGGTGATAATAGTAGTGATGATGGTTGTAGTTGTATTGATGATGATGACAGTGATAATGATGACAGTAGTAGATATGATGGTGACAGTACTACTATTAGTGATGATGGTCATAATAGTAGTGATGATGGTGACAAGTAATTATGATAGTTGTAGTGATAATGATGACAGTAAGTGATGATGGTGTGAGTATTAGTGATGATGGTGAGTAGTAGTGATGATAGTGTGAGTATTAGTGATGATGGTGAGTAGTAGTGATGATGGTGAAAGTTGTAGTGATGATGACCATAGTTGTGATGATGAAGATCATAGTAATGGTGATGATGGCAGTAGTAGTGATTATGGTGATAGGATACATGATGGTAATACTTGTGACAGTAGTAATGATGATGGTTATAGTAGTAGTGATGATGTTAACAGTAGTAATGATGATTGTAAGATGGTGGTGATGATAGTAGTAATAATGGTTGATAGTTGTAGTATCAATGATTATAGTAGTGATTAAGATGGTAGTGACAATGATGACAGTAGTAGTGATGATGAGAGTAGTAGTGATGATTGTAATTGTAGTAGTGATGATAATCATAGTAATGGTGATGATGCCAGTAGTTGTGATGATTGTGGCAGTTGTAGTGATGATGGCAGTAGTAGTGATGAGTGTGATTGATGATGGTATTAGTAGTGATGATGGTAATCCATCGCAGAGTTGGGTATGCCGTTTTGATTTTGGGCAAAACTGAACGTGTGTGTGTGTGAGCCCCGAAGGGGCTCACACACTAAGAACCCATTCGTTCTGGTGATGAAAACATCTCGCTACGCATTTGCTAGGTTAAGTTAGTTTAGTTGGCATTAGAAGTGATGGTAGTAATACTGTAGTGGGATTGATGGTGATAGTAGTGATGATGGTGATAATAGTAGTGATGATGGTTGTAGTTGTATTGATGATGTTGACTAGTGATGATGATGACAGTAGTAGATATGATGGTGGCAGTAGTAGATATGATGTAGCGACGATGGTGTGAGTATTAGTGATGATGGTGAGTAGTGATGATGACAATAGTTGTGATGATGAAGTTCATAGTAATGGTGATGATGACAGTAGTATGATGATGGTGACAGTAGGATACATGATTGTAATACTTGTGACAGTAGTAATGATGATGGTTAAAGTAGTAGTGATGATGTTAACAGTAGTAATGATGATATTAAGATTGTGGTGATGATAGTAGTAATGATGGTTAATAGTTTTAGTATCAATGATGATAGTAGTGATTAAGATGATAGTGACAATGGTGACAGTAGTAGTGATGATGGTGAGAGTAGTAGTGATGATTGTAATTGTAGTAGTGATGATGATCATAGTAATGGTGATGATGACAGTAGTCGTGATGATTGTGGCAGTTATAGTGATGATGGAAGTAGTAGTAATGATGGTGATTGTGATTGATGATGGTATTAGTAGTGATGATGGTAACCCATCGCAGAGTTGGGTATGCCGTTTTGATTTTGGGCAAAACGGCACGTCTACTTTATCAACTCTGCGTAAGCAGAGTTTGGTATCGCCGCCGCCCCCCCCCCCCCCCCCCCCCCGTATAGTGGGTACCACACGAAAAAAATGTCTGTCGTCGTCGTCGTCGTTGTCGTCGTCGTCCGTCTGTCTCGGAACTCCTCCTAGACCGTTGGACGGATTTTCACCAAATTTCACACGAACATTTGTTGCGTGAATGCAAACGTCAGTCAAAAAATATTTTTTGAATTTATTCAAAATCTTTCAAATATTCCATCTGCATATCATACAATTTCCTCTGCAATTGTGCCACCTTTTGCTGTAGGCGATTGTGCGGCAGCCAAGGTTATCCACTGTTATGAAAAAAGCTGGAGTGACCTTGGTGATCCCTGGTCTCGGGGTCTTCTGGGTGACCTGGATGTGTGTGAATTCGTGTTTTATTTTGTGTGTGTTCATTGTTTTTTTTTTTTATGTCCCTGTTCGGGCTCTGTCTCGAGTCGGCCATAAAATTGAATAAAATGGGGAATAGGCTAGAGTAAATAGATAGATGAAGAGCTGCAAAGGTCAATTGTGATGTATTATAAGCTATAAATACGTGTATGAGATGGGAAACGCATTCCATCTGCCACATTGCCAGTTGCACTAAAAAACGTCGCTTTCGCTATTGGTGTGGAAAGTCAATGATTGTGATTTTATGCATTCTCTCTCTCTCTCTCTATATATATATATATATATATATATATATATATATATATATTCTATTTATCTCTCTCTCTCTATCTATCTATATTATATTTATCTCTCTCTTTCTCTCTCTCTCTTTCTTTTCTTTTTTAATATGGTTCAGCGTTCGAGCCCCCATGAACATATGATTGCGTTCATGCATGTCAGACATTTATATATTGGCGCGCATGATGTCAACTGTTTAGAGAACTATTTAATTTATTTCATTGGTTAATTTATTTGTATTTATGGTTGGAGGTTTTGATTTGTATTTATGGTTGGAGGTTTTGATTTGTGTTTATGGTTGAAGGTTTGGATTTGTATTTATGGTTGGAGGTTTTGATTTGTATTTATGGTTGGAGGTTTGGATTTGTATTTATGGTTGGAGGTTTTGATTTGTATTTATGGTTGGAGGTTTGGATTTGTATTTATGGTTGGAGGTTTGGATTTGTATTTATGGTTGGAGGTTTTGATTTGTATTTATGGTTGGAGGTTTTGATTTGTATTTATGGTTGGAGGTTTGGATTTGTATTTATGGTTGGAGGTTTGGATTTGTATTTATGGTTGAAGGTTTGGATTTGTATTTATGGTTGGAGGTTTGGATTTGTATTTATGGTTGGAGGTTTGGATTTGTATTTATGGTTGGAGGTTTGGATTTGTATTTATGGTTGGAGGTTTGATTTGTATTTATGGTTGGAGGTTTGGATTTGTATTTATGGGGAGGTTTGGATTTGTATTTATGGTTGGAGGTTTGGATTTGTATTTATGGTTGGAGGTTTGGATTTGTATTTATGGTTGGAGGTTTGGATTTGTATTTATGGTTGGAGGTTTGGATTTGTATTTATGGTTGGAGGTTTGGATTTGTATTTATGGTTGGAGGTTTGGATTTGTGTCCTAATTTTCAAAACAAAATTGTTGTTTCCCCCCTTGACCCCTTTCAATATTAAGGGGGGTCACCGATTTTTTTATATTTCTCTCCTTTTCTCTCTTTCCCTGGCTTGTATCTATTCGGCCCCATTCAGCCAACTGTTTTAAGACGTTTATCCCCATTCAGGTGTCGATTTCTTCCTGGCGAGCGATAGCGAGCCAACAATGTATGGAGAAATCCGGCTTCGGAGACTTTTTTCTATCGAAAAATGTACAAATTTAGCTGCTGCCAAAACAAAAATATATGTATGCTGGCTCGCTACCGCTCGCCAGGAAAATATTGACACCTGGATGAGGATAAGCGTCTTAAAACATTAGGCTGAATGGATACAAGCCAAAGAGAGAGGGAGAGAAAGAGAAAAAAGCGAGGTGGGCCCCCTTAAAAAAAAAATAATAATAATAAGGATAAATACAAATAAAGACCCAAGACCACCCACACTTCAAGCTATATTTGTACATTTTCAATCGAAATATGTGCCGATCAAAGGTCGGATTCTTCTAAATTGCAGGCTCACTCTCGTTTGCCGGGAAAAAATCGACACCTGAATGGGGCGAAATGTCTCATACGCCAAACTAATAGAGCGAAATTAAGGGGGCAGGGTAAAAAATATAATAACACACACACACACACACACACACACACACACACACACACACACACACACACACACACACGCACACACGCACACACACACACACACACACACACACACACACACACACACACACACACACACACCCTGGCTATATGATTACGTCCATGCATTTCTGACATTGGTATATTGGTGTGCATGCAAATACTCTCAGTCATAATGTAAGCCATTTATTATTACAGTGGTTGGTGTAAGTTGATATGTGTAGTCAGTTCTTACTCTCATATTCGCTATTTCAATGTTAAACATTGGTTTTCCTATGTAGATGAGGGAGACAATAGACAAAACTGTTTGTGACGAGTGCCTCCCCCAGAGTTGAAAGAGTGACAGGGCAAAAACCAAGGAATGTTCGAGCCAAAATACCTGGACACACGAAGTTTGCAGCAATTTAAGTCATGAGGATAAAGGAATGATGGATTCAGGGAGAGAGTTCCAGAGCTCAGCTGTTGAGTAGAAGAAAGACTAGGAATATCGTTTCACTCATGGGTTGGAGAGATGTACAGAGTAGAGGTGGGATTGTGTTGCAAGACGGGCGCTGCGTACCCTACGTAGAAGAGGTGTTATACTCTGACAGAGCTCTGAGGAACACTGATTATTGTAAAAGCGTTAGAATAGCGAGAGGAGAGAGATGCAACATTGCGGCAAAGAGAGAGAGAGAGAGATTGTAGAGAGTCGGTGAGTGGACGTGAGTTAATGAGACAAAGGGCTTTCTTATCTACTTTTTTCAAGAAATGCTGTGTGAGAGGATCCTCTCCACACATGCAAACAATATTCAATACATGTACGCACTGTGCGCCTGTACAGAGAAAGAAGCTGTGCAGGGGTAAAGAACCGCCGGAGGAGGTTGAACACATCCAGCTTCTGGGAAGCTGTTTTAGCAAGAGTGGTAATATGGTCTTTCCAAGAGAGATCAGAAGAAAACGAGACACCAAGAATACTGAGAGAAGATGAAGGGTTGATTTGTGTTTTGTTGAAGTATAAGGGATAGACCTGTGGGAGTTCTTGATGGGTACATATATAGAGAAATTGAGTTTTGGAAGCATTGAAAGCAACATGATTTTCTCTGCCCCAATTGTAAATGGTTGATAGATCAGAAGTAAGTGTTCTATGGCTTCATTATGTGAGTTATTGAGTGATTACTTGCTGGGGCGTACAGAAAAACTAGTTGGATAGTGTAAGGTAGAGTCATCAGCATATGATATGAATTAATAGGACCTGAGTTACAGTTGAGAAGATCATTTATGAACATTAGAAAGAGAACTGGAGATAGGACAGAACCCTGAGGAACACCGGAGTTGATAGGTTGAGGAAGTGTACGATGGCCGTCCACAACTGCAGCTATGGAACGGCCGGAAAAGAAGTTAGAGACAAAGGCACAGATGGAGGGACAGAACCCGACGGAGGGTAGTTTCGAAATTAGAGATTTGTCCAAAACTCTGTCGAAGGCTTTTGATATGTCTAGCGCAGTAGAAAAGGTCTCACAGAAGTTCTGAAGGACTTCTGTGAGGTTAACACACATACTCTCTCTCTCGCTCACTCTCTCTCTCTCTCGCTCACTCTCACTCACTCTCACTCTCTCTCTCTCTCTCTCTCTCTCTCTCTCTCTCTCTCTCTCTCTCTCTCTCTCTCTCTCTCTCTCTCTCTCTCTCTCTCTCTCACCTCTAACATTTTATGCCCGGTTCTAGCAGAGACGTAATACCCCCTGGGGACATGTACCTTTCAGCCGGCTGTGGCTTTCACGAATTTAATATTTCTAAGTACAGTCGGCCAAATAAGTGATGGCGCGGCACCAAGTACATCTCGATCAGTAATTGGTATCAGCGCTATCTAAGCATTCATTCATCGTTTCGAGTGAGATATACAAACATGTTCCTATCGTTACACACCCTATTCAACATCTGACAGACATAAATACAGCACACAGCGAGCAAAACATAATGATAGCGGAGAAATGACTTTTTTGGCCAACTGTACAAGCTACATTTTCACTCCACTCAAAACTCTACGGCCATTATTATAAACTTTACCGGGTTTAAGGGTGTTGCCTGATTTTGTCTCTCCTTTTATCTCTTGCTCTGGCTTGTATCCATTCGGCCCCGTTCAGCCTACTGTTTTAAGACATTTATCCCCATCCAGGTGTCGATTTATTCCTGGCGAGCGATAGCGAGCCACCATTGTATGGAGAAATCCGGCTTCGACAGAGACATTTTTCTATCGAAAAATGTAAAAATTTAGCCTGCTGATAAAAAGACTATGAAAAAAAATATGCTGGCTCGCTACCGCTCGCCGGTAAAAAAATCGACTCCTGGATGGGGATAAACAGAAGGCTGAATGGGGCCGAAGGAATACAACTCCGAGTGAGAGAGAACTAGAAAAAATATGAAACTCTACATAAAAGAGCCAATAAATAAGCCCAATGCCCGAGACCAAAATGATGATAACGCCGGAAAACGAGGGCGCGTAAAATAATAGAACCCGAATCTTTGGCTAAGCTTCCCGACCTCCAACCTTTCTGATCTCCTTCCTTCCTCCCCCCCCCCCCCCCAGGCACTAACAGCACCACCACCACCACCACCACCCGGGGGCCTTAAAGGGGGTAGAGTGCTTACTTTGGGGTCTATTTAGTTATTTGTTAATATATATGTATTATAGTAACTCCCTAGACAAAAAAGGAAAAATGGGGTAAGCGCCAGATTATAATAACCATACATACGACCTCCGTAGACCTCCATCAAGGTTAATAAACACATCCCCTAGACCCCCCTTCAAGATAAACTTGTACATTTTTCAGTAGAAACATTTCTCGGCCGAAAGCCGGTTCCTCTTAGAATTACAGGCTCGCTATCGCTCGCCAGGAAAAAATCGACACCTAAATGGCACGAATGGTCTCTATATTGACACAAAAGAGGCGATAGGTCTCAAAATCGCCAAACTAACCGAAAGAATGTCATAAAATCTCAAAACTAATATGCTAAGCATGAGGGAGAAGGGGGTCCAGAAAAAGTAACTACCTCCCCCTTAAGTATCTCTTGTCTGGATGCGAGGCCTCGGGGCCATGGGCTCTCAATGCCAATATGTTTAAGTGATGGCTGACAAATAAGGCAAATAACACAGTAACTTGATAAATGTAACTTCGTGGATATACACAAGCGACCGCGCACACACACATATACGTACAGTATATACACGCGTACACACATGCACACACACATATACGTACAGTATATACACGCATACACACACATGCACACACACATATACGTACAGTATATACACGCATACACACACATGCACACACACATATACGTACAGTATATACACGCATACACACACATGCACACACACATATACGTACAGTATATACACGCATACACACACATGCACACACACATATACGTACAGTATATACACGCATACACACATGCACACACACATATAAGTACAGTATATACACGCATACACACACATATACGTACAGTATATACATGCATACACACACATACACGTACAGTATATACATGCATACACACACATGCACACACACATATACGTACAGTATATACATGCATACACACACACACACTAAATTACAAACCACACATCTACACAAACACACACACACACACACCCACAGGAATACCCACACCTACACCCACTGGAACACACACACACACAAACACACACACACACACACACACACACACCCACAGGAACTCACACACCCATACCCACAGGAACACACACACACACACACAGGAACACACACATTCTACATCACACACGCACAAACACACACATTCTACATCACACACACACCAAAACCAAACCTCTCACAACACATATGTAAACCTCACCAACCTCTCACAACACATATGTAAACCTTACCAACCTCTCACAACAACCTCACCTCTCACAACACATATGTAAACCTCACCAACCTCTCACAACACATATGTAAACCTCACCAACCTCTCACAACACATATGTAAACCTCACCAACCTCTCACAACACATATGTAAACCTCACCAACCTCTCACAACACATATGTAAACCTCACCAACCTCTCACAACACATATGTAAACCTCACCAACCTCTCACAACACATATGTAAACCTCACCAACCTCTCACAACACATATGTAAACCTCACCAACCTCTCACAACACATATGTAAACCTCACCAACCTCTCACAACACATATGTAAACCTCACCAACCTCTCACAACACATGTAAACCTCACCAACCTCTCACAACACATATGTAAACCTCACCAACCTCTTTCACTGGCTCTGATTAATTAAACCTCACCAACCTCTTTCACTGGCTCTGATTAATTATAGGGGTTTTGCAAGTGGTTTTGGGTGTTTTTATGATATTGGAATTCAAGGCATTTGATAATTATTAGTGTTTCTCAATTATGGAATAGAATCATTATTAATTGGGGTCACCGACTTTTTTTTTATCTTTCTCTCCTTTTCTCTCTTTCCCTGGCTTGTATCCATTCGGCCCCATTCTGCCAACTGTTTGAAGACGTTTATCCCCATTCAGGTGTTGATTTCTTCCTGGCGAGCGATAGCGAGCTAGCATTGTATGGAGAAATCCGGCTTCGCCGGAGAAATTTTTCTACCGAAAAATGTACAAATTTAGCTTTCTGTAAACAAATATAAATATATGCTGGCTTGCTACCGCTCGCCAGGAAAATATTGACACCTGGATGGGGGTAAATGTCTTAAAACAGTAGGCTGAATGAGGCCGAATGGATACAACCCAGGAGAGAATGAGAAAGAGAAAAAAACGAGGTGGGCTCCCTTAATAATGTTCTCTAGACATGATACTTGGGGCCAAAGGGATCTGAAGAGCAATATTCTTTAAGGGGCAATGGTGGCTTTCTCTCCCCCCCCCCCCCCCGCCCCACCCTCTGACTCATGTTATATAATATTCGCCATGGGAAAAAAAATCGACACCTAAATACCACGAAAGGTCTTAATATTGACAGAGAAATGGGGCGAAATGTCTTAAAATCGCCATGCTAATGGGCCGAACGTCATCGAATCTGAAAACTAATGGCGCTAAAATTGAAGAAGGGGGGGCCGGGAAAATTACCCTTCTCCCCTTAAGCAAATATTCGTAAAGGGAGATTAAGACATCGATAATTTCTGAAAATGTCCTACTTCATTAGAATATTCAAATTAAACCATTATTTTCATACTCTACCATGTTCCAAGTGTACAGGCCAAAACACTTGAACATTCACTTCTATAACTCATAAACAACTAGAGCAATCGAGATAACATTTCTACCATTTGGGATGGGTCAGCCAGGGAATAGGTGTAGACATTTACAGCCCATTTGCTCTATAGTCATTTTTGAGTATAATTTTCCCCATTGTATCTGTTTCGTTAACCCATTCAGTACTGATGACATCCTTTTCATTACGTTTTGGTAACTATTACACGGTTGTATTCAGCTTAGGAAGGACCTCTACCCGTTGACACATTACTGACTATCTCAATTGATCCTTTTAGCTACCATACTAGCCTTCCTAAGTTTCATAAAATCGTCTACTGTAAATGCAGCTGAAATAATAACTAAAAGACATCGCCGGTACTCTGAGGGTTAAGGGGAGGTTTTTAGTTTATTTCCTAGACTTCCATCATACTTAAAATTACTCCCCCTAGACCCCCTTTCAAGATAAATTTGTACATTTTTCGGTAGAAAAATGTCCCGGCCGAAGGCCGATTTCCCTTAAATTACAGGCACGCTATCGCTCGCCAGGAAAAAAATCGACACCTACAGTAAATGGCACGAATGGTCTTACAATTGACAGAAATGGGGCGAGGGTTCTTAAAATCGCCAAACTAATGGAGCGAACGTCTTAAAATCTCAAAAGCAATGGTGCTAAACATGAGGGAGAAAGAGGTCCAGAAAAAAATCCTCCAGGTGGAAATCTCCCCTTAAGATAGTGGTAGTGCCTCACTGCAAAATGATTTATGTAAGCTATTAAACACTACATCATTCGTATCCTTCTTACATTGTACATAGTCCTCTCTCTCTCTCTCTCTCTCTCTCTCTCTGTCTCCTCTCTCTCTCTCTCTCTCTCTCTGTCTCTGTCTCCTCTCTCTCTCTCTCTCTCTCTCTCTCTCTCTCGCTCTCTCTGTCTCTGTCTGTCTGGGTTCTCTCTCTCTCTCCCTTCTCTCTCTCTCTTTCGTTCTCTCTCGCTCTCTCTCGCTCGCGCTCTCTCTCTCTCTCTCTCTCTCGACCTCCGCGCAATGTGACTTCAACCCCCGGGACGTTTCGCGCAATGTGACTTCGGACACCGGATATTTCAGAGTTGGCTATCGAATGTCTATTGTTTATTTCGAATTGTTGCATTTCTCTTGGTGTTGTATTTAGATGTTGAGTATATACTGTATACAGTAATATATATGCTGTATATACTAGTGTGACTTTGATGTGTTAGTACAGGAGTATTAGATATGTTTTCTCTCAAATGATTCTATTTATCTTTCTATTCATCTACGCGTCTACATATCCATTAATCTATGTATCTATCCATGTATCAATCTCAGCTAACTATCAATATCCAACTACGTCCTCTTTTATTTGTACATTCCTCAGTTTCAGGTACGCTTAGGCTTCTCATCAAGAGGTAGACAATGCGTCATATATAGACACGATATTTAGTTTCTGCCTAGCGATGAGTGCCCCAGAAGTAAATAATATAACATGCAGTCGACACAAATGGTGTTTGTATCTATAGCTATCTATCTATCTAGCTATCTATCTATCTATCTATCTATCTATCTATCTCTATATATCTATCTATCTATCTAATTATATATATATATATATATATATATATATATATATATATATATATATATATATATACCGGTATATACAGTATATATATATATATATACATATATTTATTTCTAATCTCTCAGTGGGGTTCGAACCGCCGACCGTCAGGACGATAGCCGGCGCTTTAATCAACTACAATCAACTAGCGTCGGCTATCGTCCTGACGGTTGGCGGTTCGAACCCCACTGAGAGATTAGAAACATTTAGTGGCTCACGTGTATTTGTGTTATATACTCAATATATATATATATATTCTGACATACGGAGCCCTGTATGTTAATTTAAGAGTTAGAATTAGAGTTCAAGGAGCCAAACTACCCAAGTGGTGAAGCAGACTAGCGAGCGAACGAGCGAGTGGGCAAACCATCTCGCCCCATACCAGCTCGCCCCATACCTCGATGACCGATGCTATGACGTATGATCGACGCCAGGAGCTGTGAGTGGACGACACACCTGTTATGTGATTCGAGGAGCTATGATTGGAGCGCGCACCATCACTCGCCTCCTGATTCGTTCCTACACCATCATTGTTTGGTATATAAGACCCGAGTTGTGGGCATTCAAATCAGTCTCATTTGGAGTTGGGGAAGGTGAACTTGCAGCTGGAGGAAGACGGGGTGAAGTATTATAATGGGATTGTGACTGTCAGTCAGATTATATAAATGTGTGTTAAGTGTGTTCGGTGTAAACACTTATGTTATGTTGGTTAGTGAGATATGTGATGGGGAATTAACGTGATGTGTTTAATGTGTGTAATGTGTTTAACTATTTAATTGGGAATTAACGTGAACACTACTATTATGTGTTTAACGATTTAATTGGAATTAACGTGAACGCTACTATTATGTGTTTAACTATTTGATTGCGAATTAACGTTAACGCTACTATTTATGTACTTAACTATTTGATTGGGAATTAACGTTAATGCTATTATTATGTACTTAACTATTTTAGTTGACTAACTTGTGGACTAAAGCAACTCTTTAAGTAATTGGGTTATGATGAAAGTAATACTTGTTTTATATTAATACTTACGAGTTCTTTCATTTTCTTTGAATTAAGCTTACATTGCTTAACGGTGCTTAGTACGGTGATGCTATTGTCTCATATTAGTAATATCGCCTTAGACTAACATGGCTGTGTTAATATTACTTATAGTGATTTCCTAAGCTGAAGAAAATTCTTTTGCTTCAAAATATTATATTTTGCTTTTCATATTATTTGAGTGAGACCTGAATCGAATCTATGAAACGATCCTGTAACTTTATTTACTCATAATCAAACCTCAATGTTACGTGGTTAAGAAATAAATTTAACTAATTATTAAATATATATCTAACTTTTTATGTGACTTTGATATTACTCCTGATGATAATAATAATATAATACTATTAACGTAAGACAAGAACCAAGAATAATTACATTAAATATAAATAAAAGGACATAGAAGAAAACTATCTATTCATTTCAAAAAGGGTAAGAGACAGAAATATTCTTACTTTAATATTTATCTTTCAAGACTTTTTATAAAATTAATAGTCCTTCTTTAGCTATAACTTATTCGGTTCATAACCATAGCCTACTAAGCTTCGGTTAAATAATAATTCTTTATAAATACTACATGACTTTAATTAGTTTCAGTATTTTTCATAATTAAAGAGTATCAGTCAATAAAGGATATTAAGTCCTAAGATCCAAAAGGAAAGGAAGCAACAACAGGAAATTATTTTATTAGATTTTACTTTTGTTTTGCCTTCAGCTGACTGATACCTTAATATATCTCTGTGCTATCTAGATTCATCAAGTTAACCACCTGAGGATCAAGATACGTAACAGAAGAGTGGCGACCTCGCCAGGATTCGTTTCATACAGTTTCACTCAGTTTCATTAACGTTTCACTACTTAAAAATCAAATATTAATCATGCCTCAACTAATTAATAACGAAGATGCTCGAGTTTTCATAGAATCAGAACCCACATCCCCTGATATTGACTGTCTGTCAAAATCCGAACTGAAAGTGCTTGCCTCATATCTCCAATTAACTGTCACAAACATGTCTAAAGTAGAGGTGGCTCAGACCATAAAAACCCACCTGTTCCCTGTAGAAGGCGGGGAGGGTGACGGAGCAGTTGGTGGGATCCCCAGTAATCCTAGCCAACTTGATGAACAATTGCCACCTGGTTTTACCATTGATCAAGTACTGGAACTAGCTAGAATAAAGACCGAACAAGCCAGACTAAATGCCGAACAAGCCAGAGCAAATGCCGAACAAGCCAAAGCAAATATCGAAGAAGCCAGATAAAGACCGAACATGAATATCAATATCGTACGGCTCAACTAAATGTCAATACAAATGCTCCCGTAATTGCTCCCCCTCTGGGATTAACTATGACTAGTGTCATTCCACCTTTCACTGAGGATAATGTGCAGGATTTCTTTGTTTTGTTTGAGGAAGTTGCTGGAGGTATGAAGTGGACAAGAGATCAATGGCCTTTTATGTTACAAACCGTTTTGACAGGGCAGGCTCGAGCCACGTATTTGTCAGAAGTAGCAGAAGTTAGGCAGGATTATGACAATCTCAAAGAAGCTATCTTAAAAACCTATCAATTGCAGCCTGAGGCTTACAGGCAATCTTTCCGTAAAAACCAGAAGAAAGTAGAAGAAACCCATAAGGTATTTGCCAGGACCATGACTAAAACTATCAATCATTGGGTCAAGAGTAAGAAAGTCACAAGCTACAACGATCTGAAGGAGTTGGTCCTGTTAGAAAATTTCCTATGGAAAATTGATTCTTCTGTATCCTATCATTTAAAGGGGAAAAAGGTAGATTGTCTTGCTGACGCCGCTGACATGGCTGACACATACGTGCTCAACAACAAATTTCGTGGAAAGAAGCCCTACGATAATTCTAGTTCTAATTTTAAGTATCCCAATCACAAATCTGACCGACCCAGTCACAAGCCTATAACGTCTTCCCCAGCTAGCCAAAATAGAAATGTTCCCCCAACTAAAAATGCGACTCAGGGCAATGGTAACAGAGGTGGGCCCCAAATAAATAGTAATGCTCAAAGAGGGAACGTTTCCGTATCCCCTAAAGTATGTACTTTTTGTGGCATGAGAGGCCACCTAGCTTATCAGTGCTGGGCCAAGGAAAAAACGGAGAGATCGGGGCAGACCGTTGCCGCCGTATCTCAAATTCCATGTGTGCCTTTAATGCAGGGCTCCCGACAGAAGGAGTACCTAGCACCAAATGTTCCTTTAATGCAGGACTCCCGACAGAAGGAGTACCTAGCACCAAAAGTTCCTTTAATGCAGGACTCTCGACAGAAGGAGTACCTAGCAGCTAACGTAAATCATCTAGACAGGGGTGTAGTAGCATGTGTGGTGCAACCCACAAGGGTTAAACCAATAATAATTTCACCATCAGTGCAGGACAGTTACCGTCCCTTTATTTCATCTGGCAACGTGAGATTAAATGGTTGCATGCATGAGGTAAAAATTCTGAGAGACACAGGTTCTACTAGCACCCTCATGGTGAATCCTTACACTGAGTGCCCACCTGGCGAACCAGTTGTAATGAGAGGTGCTGGAGGCCAGTTTATGCATACTTGGTAAAAGGCGAAATTGAATGTGAGTTACTACAGGGTGAGGCCACCATAGCTTTGTGTAGGTCCCAAGATATCCCTGTGCCTGGGGTAACACTCCTTTTGGGGAATGATGTAGCAGGTGAGAAGGTCCGACCAGACTCCATTTTGTCACTTTCCCCTGTTAACGAGCCACTAACCGGTGAGCTCGACAAGGAGATGCCAACTGTTTTCCCTGTGTGTGCTGACAAACTTTCAATGTCTCAAGTAGCAGTTCCCTCAGACAGAAATGTACCGAATGTAAGAGTTGATGAAAGGATGATGAGAGTGTGAATGATGCTCCAACTGTGCCTGATGATGTGACTGAGGTGGATTTATCTGACACCTTTATGGCTCATCTTGACCCTAACGATGACCATGAAACCCCTCCAAATTGTCCTAGCGGCCTGGTAGAGCTACAGAGAGATGATAGTGAATGCAAGGAGTTAGCTGCCAGGTCCGTGAGTGAAGAGGAATGTGAGAAGGAGGGTGGTGAATGTTTCTACCTCAAAGGAGGAGTATTGTGGCGAAGATGGAGACCGCCACACAGACCAATCGATGACGGGGCTTGGGACATCCATCAAGTAGTAGTCCCCAAACCTTGTCGTAGAGATATAATGGAAATTGCACATTGTATACCATTGGCAGGACACCTAGGTGTGAGAAAAACTCTAGACAGAATCAGATCCCACTTTTACTGGCCAGGAATGCGTGCAGATGTAGTGGAGTGTTGTAGAGTGTGTCACACTTGCCAGATGACAGGAAAACCCAATCAGAAGGTGCCTGTACATCCTCTGGTGCCCTTGCCCGTTTTCGAGAATCCTTTTACTCGGGTGGTAGTGGACATTGTAGGCCCATTGCCTAAGACTTCCCAAGGTAACATGTATTTATTAACTATCATGGACATGGCAACTCGCTAACCAGAGGCTATACCCTTAAGGACTACCTCTGCTCCAACTGTAATCAAGGAACTGCTCAAATTTTTCACCAGAATGGGTTTCCCCCATGAGGTGCAAAGTGATCAAGGAACTAATTTTACCTCTAACATTTTCCAGCAGTCCCTGAAGGAGTTGGGTATCGAGCATGTAAAGTCTAGCACCTACCACCCAGAGAGTCAAGGGGTTCTCGAACGATATCATCAGACATTAAAGGGAATGTTACGTAAGTATTGTACAGAGACCGGAGTTGAGTGGGATAAGGGGGTACCTTTTCTTTTATTTGCTACTCGTGAGGTTCCAACTGAATCCCTGGGTTTTTCCCCTAATGAGCTAGTTTTCGGTCACAGGTAAGAGGTCCTTTGCAACTATTGCAGGATAGCCTAGTTGGCCAGGAGGGGAACCAAAACCTCCTCAAGTATGTTTCAGATTTCAAAACCCGGCTGAGATCCTCATGTGAGTTTGCCGCTCAAAACTTGACAGTGGCTAAAAGCTCCATGAAGAAATGGTATGACAGAAAAGCCCGTGAGAGGGAGTTTAAGCCCGGTGATGAGGTTTTGGTCCTGCTCCCCCTTTTTGGCCAACCTTTATCTGCCAAGTTCAGGGGCCCATATAAGATCATTCGGAGGGTGAGCATTACCGATTATCTAGTAACTACCCCAGACAGGAGAAAGCCCACGCAAGTATTCCATATAAATATGTTGAAGCCCTACCATAGGTCCCCTGATTCCTCTCCTCCAGATTCTCCCACTGTGGCAGTGAATGTCAGGACCTGTGGGCAGCCTGGTGCGGACAAAGTCTTCAGTTCTCTTGCTGATCCGCAACAGACTGTTCCAGAGCCTGAAGGTATCCATGCAGACTTTTACTTGTCATGTAGCCTATCCAACTTTCAGTATAATTCAGTGGCTTTGAGGGAATTACCATCTAAACTATGTCATCTTCCCTCTGATCAAGCGAACCAACTAATCTCTGTTTTATCTCAGTCTCCCAATGTGTTCCGTGATACTCCAGGGCTTACTTCTTTGGCCGTGCACGACATCGACGTAGGGGATGCAACTCCCATTAAACAATCCCCCTACCGTGTCTCGCCACAACGCAGGAGTATACTGCAGGTCGAGCTTGACTTTATGTTATCTAATAAACTGATCACTAGGGCCTTAAGCCAGTGGAGTAGTCCGGTCATACTTGTGCCAAAGCCAGACGGGAGCCATAGGTTTTGTAGGGACTATAGGCAAGTCAATGCTGTCACAAAGAACGATACCTACCCACTGCCACGGATCAAAGATTGCATTTACCAGTTTGGCCTCATGCAGCAGTAAAGTATAATTTAATGAGAGGATTTTGGCAATTAGCTCTCCCTTGTAGCGAGGTAAATATCATGCTTTTGTAGTGCGCTTTTAAGCCTTCAGCTGTGAGATGCCTTGCAGTTCGAATAACGCTCCAGCTACGTTCCGGCTATGTTCTGATGTGGTACCTGGAGACGTTGCCTACTTTGGGTGATATCCTTATTATATCCTCATTATAATCTTGCTGTTGCCAATCTGGTGGTGAATCTATTTATGTATTATGTTTAATATTATGTACTATACTCCTTCAACTCTTTTCTAGGGGGGAGGTCTGACATACGGAGCCCTGTATGTTAATTTAAGAGTTAGAATTAGAGTTCAAGGAGCCAAACTACCCAAGTGGTGAAGCAGACTAGCGAGCGAACGAGCGAGTGGGCAAACCATCTCGCCCCATACCAGCTCGCCCCATACCTCGATGACCGATGCTATGACGTATGATCGACGCCAGGAGCTGTGAGTGGACGACACACCTGTTATGTGATTCGAGGAGCTATGATTGGAGCGCGCACCATCACTCGCCTCCTGATTCGTTCCTACACCATCATTGTTTGGTATATAAGACCCGAGTTGTGGGCATTCAAATCAGTCTCATTTGGAGTTTGGGAAGGTGAACTTGCAGCTGGAGGAAGACGGGGTGAAGTATTATAATGGGATTGTGACTGTCAGTCAGATTATATAAATGTGTGTTAAGTGTGTTCGGTGTAAACACTTACGTTATGTTGGTTAGTGAGATATGTGATTGGGAATTAACGTGATGTGTTTAATGTGTGTAATGTGTTTAACTATTTAATTGGGAATTAACGTGAACACTACTATTATGTGTTTAACGATTTAATTGGGAATTAACGTGAACGCTACTATTATGTGTTTAACTATTTGATTGCGAATTAACGTTAACGCTACTATTTATGTACTTAACTATTTGATTGGGAATTAACGTTAATGCTATTATTATGTACTTAACTATTTTAGTTGACTAACTTGTGGACTAAAGCAACTCTTTAAGTAATTGGGTTATGATGAAAGTAATACTTGTTTTATATTAATACTTACGAGTTCTTTCATTTTCTTTGAATTAAGCTACATTGCTTAACGGTGCTTAGTACGGTGATGCTATTGTCTCATATTAGTAATATCGCCTTAGACTAACATGGCTGTGTTAATATTACTTATAGTGATTTCCTAAGCTGAAGAAAATTCTTTTGCTTCAAAATATTATATTTTGCTTTTCATATTATTTGAGTGAGACCTGAATCGAATCTATGAAACGATCCTGTAACTTTATTTACTCATAATCAAACCTCAATGTTACGTGGTTAAGAAATAAATTTAACTAATTATTAAATATATATCTAACTTTTATGTGACTTTGATATTACTCCTGATGATAATAATAATATAATACTATTAACGTAAGACAAGAACCAAGAATAATTACATTAAATATAAATAAAAGGACATAGAAGAAAACTATCTATTCATTTCAAAAAGGGTAAGAGACAGAAATATTCTTACTTTAATATTTATCTTTCAAGACTTTTTATAAAATTAATAGTCCTTCTTTAGCTATAACTTATTCGGTCCATAACCATAGCCTACTAAGCTTCGGTTAAATAATAATTCTTTATAAATACTACATGACTTTAATTAGTTTCAGTATTTTTCATAATTAAAGAGTATCAGTCAATAAAGGATATTAAGTCCTAAGATCCAAAAGAAAAGGAAGCAACAACAGGAAATTATTTTATTAGATTTTACTTTTGTTTTGCCTTCAGCTGACTGATACCTTAATATATATCTCTGTGCTATCTAGATTCATCAAGTTAACCACCTGAGGATCAAGATACGTAACAATATATATATATATATTTATATTTATATCTGTCTATCTGTCTATCTATGCATCTCACAGTTATCTCTTTATGTATCCATCTATTTTATGAATTATCTATATCTGTCTGTCTGTCCGTCTGTCTCTCATTATGTCTGCTCCTCTATTTCCATGCTATTCTATTAAATTCGTCTATATTCTATTTGTGTATATTTTGTTATTATAGTCTGCTGTATTCTGTTATATTCTGGCTAACATTATACTAATATATGTAGCTTAGGGAGGACATCTAGGGATTGAGTGGGTTAATATATGTAGCTTAGGGAGGACATCTAGGGATTGAGTGGGTTAATATATGTAGCTTAGGGAGGACATCTAGGGATTGAGTGGGTTAATATATGTAGCTTAGGGAGGACATCTAGGGATTGAGTGGGTTAATATATGTAGCTTAGGGAGGACATCTAGGGATTGAGTGGGTTAATATATGTAGCTTAGGGAGGACATCTAGGGATTGAGTGGGTTAATATATGTAGCTTAGGGAGGACATCTAGGGATTGAGTGGGTTAATATATGTAGCTTAGGGAGGACATCTAGGGATTGAGTGGGTTAATATATGTAGCTTAGGGAGGACATCTAGGGATTGAGTGGGTTAATATATGTAGCTTAGGGAGGACATCTAGGGATTGAGTGGGTTAAGCAATAATCTCCATTAAGGGGAGGTTTTTAGAGTGTTTCCTAGACTTCCATCAAGCTTGAAATTACACCCCCTTGACCCCCTTTCAAGATAAATTTGTACATTTTTCGGTAGAAAAGTCTCCCGGCCGAAGGCCGATTCCTCTTAAATTACAGGCTCGCTATCGCTCGCCAGGAAAAAATCGACACCTAAATGGCACGAAGGTCTTAAAAGTTACATAAATGGGGTGAAAGTTCTTAAAATCACCAAACTAATGGGGCAAACGTCTTAAAATCTAAAACACAATGGGGCTAAACATGAGGGAGAAAGGTGTAAAGAAAAAATCCTCAAGTGGAAATCTCCCCTTAACCCCTTGACCCTCTCATGCGCCGGGGGTTGCCGTTTAGTATTCAGAATAGAAATGAGTTTAAGGGAGCCCACCTCCCTTTTTGTTCTCTTTCTCTCCCTCTCTGTTTGGGTTGTATCCATTCGGCCCCATTAAGCTTACTTTTTGAAGACGGTTACCCCTATCCAGGAGTCAATATTTTCCTGGCGAGCGGGAGCGAACCAGCACATATATATTTTTGTTTTGACAGCAAGCTAAATTTGTACATTTTTCGATAGAAACATTTCTCCGGCGAAGCTGGATTTTTCCATACAATGCTGGCTCGCTATCGCTCGCCAGGAAGAAATCGACACCTGGATGGAGATAAACGTCTTAAAGCAGTTGGCTGAATGGGGCCTAATGGATACAAGTCAGAGATAGAGAGAAAAGGAGAGAAAGATAAAACAAACGGTGACCCCCCTTAACCCATTGACCTTTTCATACGCCTGGGGTTGCCGTTTAGTATTCAGAATAAGAATGATCTTAATCTCATAATTAGCTCTCTGAAATTAGTGTTCTGCCCACAGCTCGCTGAAAGACAACTACAGAGGTTGAATTACTAAAAGTGTCTAAACGCCCCTGATGGTCACAAAGGTTTCCAAGTATAAATAACACCCCGTTCTTAACATTAATCATCAATTACAAACCCCAATGTACTTGAATAAACCAATGAAAGCATATGGTCCTCCCGGGATTCCAACTCGGGACACCGTACTCAGAACATAAGCACCTAAACCATTACACCACCAACACAGTATCCCAGAAAGGACGCAGATCACGTTCTTGTGCACAAAAGGGTTAAGGGGAGATATCCATTTGAGGGACTCTTTTCTTTACCCCCTTCTCCCTCATGTTTAGCCCCATTGCTTTTGAGATTTTAAGACGTTTGCCCCATTAGTTTGGCAATTTTAAGACCTTTCACCCAATTTATGTCACTTTTAAGACCTTTCGTGCCATTTAGGTGTCCATTTTTTCCTGGTAAGCGATAGCGAGCCTGCAATTTAAGAGGAATCGGCCTTCGGCCGGGACATTTTTCTACCGAAAAATTTACAAATTTATCTTGAAAGGGGGTCAAGGGGGTGTAATTTCAAGCTTGATGGAAGTCTAGGAAACACACTAAAAACCTCCCCTTAACTCCCACAGGTCCTTTCTAACTCCAGTAAAATCGATTACTGTTATAGTCTATTCGCTGTAAGGAGGCGAAAAATCATGACCTCTAACCTCGGTAACTCAAAAACCACTAGAGTAATCGAGCTAATATTTCTACCATTTGAGAAGGGTCCGTCAAGGAATAGATGGGGAAATATACAGACCATTTGTTCTAGCCCTTTTTGAGTTACAGAGGATAAAGGTCATGATTTCTCGCCTACTTACAGCGAATAGACTATAGCCGCAATAAAATAAAAGAATGCGATGAAATATAAAACTGAAAGATTTAACCGGTTCAGTCTTCCAGGACGTGTTTCACTTAAGGGGGCGTCACCGTTTTTTTTTTCTCTCATTTTCTCTCTTTCCCTGGCTTCTATCCATTCGGCCCCATTCAGCCAACTGTTTTAAGACGTTTATCCCCATCCAGGTGTCGACTTCTTTCCTGGCGAGCGAAAGCGAGCCAACATTGTATGGAGAAATCCGGCTTCGACGGAGAGATTTTTCTATCGAAAAATGTACAAATTTAGCTTGCTGTCAAAACATAAAATATATATGCTGGCTCGCTACCGCTCGCCAGGCAAATATTGACACCTGGATAGGGGTAAACGTCTTAAAACAGTTGGTTGAATAGGGCCGCATGGATACAAGCCAAAGAGAGAGGGAGAGAAAGAGAAAAAAGTGAGGTGGGCCCTCTTAATTTTGGCTAACATTAGACGATTTTACTCGTGTTTGGAAGGCCGTCTTGGCATCAAATGGAGGAAATCTATCTTTACCAACCCTCTGACTCCGACAGTTCCTTCCTAAACTGAAAACAGTTCTCTAATAGCCACACTAACGGGATGTTTGGCTTTTTCTGGAACCCCTTCTACCTCATGTTAAGCCCCATTATTTTGGCGATTTCAAGACTTTTTGTGCCATTTAGTTGGCTTGTTTTCTTTTTCCTGGTGAGCGATAGCGAGCCTGTAGTTATGGAGGAACTGGCCTTGGGCCGGGACATTTTTCTACCGATGAATATACAAATTTATTTCGAAGGAGGGTCTTGAGGGTATTTTTATAGTGTGTCTTGGGAGGAAACTATAAATAATGAATAAATTCATAAATAAATGAACAAATAAATACAAATCCATAAAAATATATCATTAATTCAACAGAAGAAACGTGCCCTCGTATCTTCAAAGAGAACTTGAGTCCCCAACAATAAAAATAGATAAAATATATTTAATCAAATACAAACAAAAGTCCAGTAAAGTTCTCCTAGCGATGGGCATCCCTGGAAAAACATGGTTGCGAGGTTTATTGTTTGGCTTGGGAAATTGTTGGATGGTTCGTTTGGCTTCCTATCCTGTGGTGTTTCTAGCTCACATTTGACACCATAAATTGTTGGATGGTTCGTTTGGCTTCCTATCCTGTGGTGTTTCTAGCTCACATTTGACACCATAAATTGTTGGATGGTTCGTTTGGCTTCCTATCCTGTGGTGTTTCTAGCTCACATTTGACACCATAAATTGTTGGATGGTTCGTTTGGCTTCCTATCCTGTGGTGTTTCTAGCTCACATTTGACACCATAAATTGTTGGATGGTTCGTTTGGCTTCCTATCCTGTGGTGTTTCTAGCTCACATTTGACACCATAAATTGTTGGATGGTTCGTTTGGCTTCCTATCCTGTGGTGTTTCTAGCTCACATTTGACACCATAAATTGTTGGATGGTTCGTTTGGCTTCCTATCCTGTGGTGTTTCTAGCTCACATTTGACACCATAAATTGTTGGATGGTTCGTTTGGCTTCCTATCCTGTGGTGTTTCTAGCTCACATTTGACACCATAAATTGTTGGATGGTTCGTTTGGCTTCCTATCCTGTGGTGTTTCTAGCTCACATTTGACACCATAAATTGTTGGATGGTTCGTTTGGCTTCCTATCCTGTGGTGTTTCTAGCTCACATTTGACACCATAAATTGAGTTTGTAAATATACCTCGAGAAATGGAGAAAATACAGAGACTATATACTGTATACTGAAGCAGTATATATATATAGCAGACTGTATATATAAGCAAAAGCAAAATGTTTATAATACTGTGTATACATATTTATATATATTGTTTCCATGTGAGTGAGGGAGGCAAAAGGCAGAACTGCATGTAGCGAGTGCCTCCCCAATAGTTGAAAGAGTGACTGGGCCAAAATCAAGGTACGTTCGAGTCAAAATGCCTGGATATATATATATATATATATATATATATATATATATATATATATATATATATATATATTGGGGGATTGTAGACACCAAACGAGCAAGGTAATACCCAGGGGAGGCCTCTTAGGTATGTGCTAAGGAGTTGCTGGAACTTCTGTTTCTTTTGTCTGACTTCCCTCGCTGTTTCTGTGTGTGTCTCACGTACACAGATGGTATTCCAGATAGCTTTTACAATCACCTCCACCTCCTATACATTTCACTTCCGTAAACAAGCGCACCACTCATCTTTCTAACACTGTACACCAATTTTGTTTTTATAACGGATTGTTTTTAATTTGGCTCTCACTCTTTCAACTTTGGGGGAGTCACTTGTTACAGGCAGCTTTGCCTTTTGTCTCATTCATACACATATAACAAAAATATATAATCCCTTCATAGCCTAGGTTTTGACTTCGAGCATAGGCGGGGAGATGTTTTCTTATAATTGTACGCATCTTGGTAGAAAACAAAAAAGGTGTTCCCTCTACCTCCCAGGTGTTCTGATCCCAAGTTTGCCATCTAACTTTTCTATCACTCATATTTTCCCTGTGGCTCGGTAGTATCGTGAAGAACGTCTCGGCCTACCACCCAGGGAGACCCGAGCTCAATCCCACGCTAAGGCATTAAGTTTTGTTTCGCATACACTGGCAGCCGGTACCATTTCTCTTGAGCAAGGAAATGAGTAATAGTGCCTGGTAATATACTTTGGTCGAGCGCTATTGAATTCTCGTAGCGACGGCTAGAGAGAGATGGCGCTTAAGGGGACCGACCTGCTTTTTCTCTCTGGATTTTATCCATTCGGCCCCATTCAGCCTACTGTTTTAAGGCGTTTCTCCCCATTCAGGTATTCTTTCTTGGCGAGCGACAGCGAGCCATCATTGTATGGAGGAATCCGGCTTCGCCGGAATTTTTTTTCTACCGAAAAATGTACAAATTAAGTCAGTTGTCTAAAACATAATTCAAAATATGCTGGCTCGCTATCGCTCGCCAGGTTCAAATCAACACCTGGATGTGGATATACGTCTTAAAACAGTGGGCTGAATGGGATTGAATACCTACTACCTAAACATAACAATTTAAAGCATTTCGGTACCCTTAATAAGTAACCTGAACATTATTTGTTTATATTATTATTATTATTATTATTATTATTATTATTATCATTATTGTTATTATTATTATCATTATTATTATTATTATTATTATTATTATTATTATTACATCTATCTTCCCTCCAACCTCCCCCATCCCCCTCAAGACACTCTAAAGCCGGTATCACACGAGAGCTATTATAGTCAACATTCTATGATCAACATTTTTCTGGCAACATTTCTGGAATATTTTGCTCTGGTATCGGAAACTAGAATGTTGATAGATGAATAATATTTAAGTGACCAAAATATTATAAATGTCGACCTCTTAAGCTGCCAGACCAGTGTTGAGGGAAATAGCGCTCGTGTGATACCGCATTAAGATCAAACCATTCCTGCCTGCCATCCCATTACTTCTCCAGCACTCCCCAGCCTCCTCCTGTCATTCTCTAGCTCTCGCTCTCTCTGTCTCTCTCTCTCTCTCTCTCTCTCTCTAGCTCTCGCTCTCGCTCTCTCTCTCTCGCTCTCGCTCTCTCTCTCTATCTCTCTCTCTCTCTCTCTCTCTCTCTCTCTCTCTCTCTCTCTCTCTCTCTCTCTCTCTGGTCTTTTCTATCCTTTCCTTCAACTTTCGTTTTCTATCGGATATGCCATCTCTACTAGAATTAAGTCCTGACCACTTCGTTTGGATCGTAAGGTCTGTGTGGCCAGTGTATCTATGTAAATCTATGTAAAATATATATCTCTCTCTCTCTCTCCAGCCTCCTGTCATTCTGTAGCTCTCTCTCTCTCTCTCTCTCTCTCTCTCTCTCTCTCTCTCTCTCTCTCTCTCTCTCTCTCTCTCTCTCTCTCTCTCAATGTCGTTCTGCTTTTCGTTTTTCTGTCCGTACGTCTGTCTGTCACACACAATCATAAAATAGCAACAACTGGTTAACCCCTTCTTTAACGGCGACATTTTTTATATTTTGTTTCAGCTACATTTAAACGATTTTATGAAGCTTAGGAAGGATGTATGGTAGCTAAAATAATTAATTGAGATAGTCTGTAGCCTTTTTTAATGAGTACACGTCCTTCCTAAGCTGTACAAAATCGTCTAATAGTTGCCAGAATAATATATAAAGTCCATCACCGGTACAGAAGGGGTTAATACTCTTCCTCTTGAATAAGGTGTCACACACACACACACACGATAGCGTCGGGTAGCGTCTACGAAGAGCGTCTTAGAGAATTAAATCTATTTCCTTTAACCCAGCGCAGATTAAGAGGTGACTTAATTCAAGTGTTCAAAATCATCAAAGGCATCGACAATATGAACTGTAGTAAGTACTTCACTATCGACCAATCTAATTACACGCGGGGAAACGGTTGCAAAATTATTGGTAAATCTTTTAACTCACACGAATCTAAGAATTTCTTCTTCAATCGAGTTGTCAACTTGTGGAATGGGCTTCCCCGAGACGTTATAGACTGCAGCACCGTTGATTCATTTAAATTCCGCCTAGACAAATATCTCTCATCAAACCCGCGACTGACTGCGTTTGTAAATGAATAACTTTATTTTATCCTCCCCTCAGTTACTAACCCGTATGTCCCCTACTAACTTCCTAGTCCTGCCACGGACATTAGTTCCAGGGCAGTAGTTCCCTTTCCAATGTTCCCTTACCCACTCTAAACCACTGTTTGGACACTTGATCCTCAGTGTTTTGGAGGACAAGCAGCCTAGAAGGGTCACTAGATCTGTTGTTGCTTGATTTCCTTTGTACTCACACACACACACACACACACACACACTACCGATATATCTCCCTCCTCCTCTGTTCATTCCCAAGTGTACACCAAGACAGATTTCCCTACATACATATATAAATAAACTACACACACAGACACATGCACACACACACACACACACATACACAAACTACCAACCACTTCCCCCTCTCTCTCTCTCTCACACACACACACACACACACACACACACAAACATCCACCTCTCTCTCTCTCTCTCACACACACACAAGAACAACACACACAAACATCCACTATGCTCTCTCTCTCTCTCACACACACGCACACAACACACACACACACACACACACACACACACACACACAAACATCCACCTTTCTCTCTTTCACACACACACAAGAACAACACACACAAACTTCCACCTCTCTCTCTGTCTCTCTTTCACACACAACAAGAACAACACACACAAACATCCACCTCTCTCTCTCTCTCTCTCTCTCTCACACACACACACACACACACACACACACGCAACACCAATATCTGTAGCCCTCTTCTGCTCTTTCCCCAGCACACGGAGACGGATTTCCCTGCGGTAAGTGTTGTGCTCAAGCCCCCCTCGTCTGTTGGCTCGCATCCCGCACAGCTGGCTCGGGTTTAGACGGGGGGGAGGGGGGGGGGGGGAGTGTGTAGTGTAGTTTAGTAGAGAGAGAGAGAGACAGACAGACAGACAGGTTTAGTTGAGGAAATGAGAGGTTGATGGAAATTATAGAAGTATAGTAAATGCAGGGAGGTAGTTGGTGCTTAGGGGGAGGCGGTAAGTGGGTAAGGGCGTTGCAAAGGTTGTTAGTGAGGGGAAAAGCTACTGGCAAGGGAGGTTGGTGAGGTAGGGAGGTAGGGACGAGGTGAGGTGGTATGTGGGTAAGGGTGTTGGAGAGGTTGATACTGAAGGGAACAGCTACTGGTAAGGGAGGTTAGGGAGGTAGGTAGTTGGGGTTAAGGTGAGAAGGGTGGTTAGAGGTGGGGCACTTTATGTCAGTGGTACACTAAACCAATGACGGTCGAGGCTTCATGTGGGGTGCATGTTAAGGGAGCCCAACTCGATTTTTTTTTTCTCTCTCTCTCTCCCTTTCTCTCTGGGCTGTATCCATTCAGCCCCATTCAGCGTACTGTTTTAAGACGTTTATCCCCATCCAGGTGTTGATATTTTTAAAATTGTTTTTGACAGCACGCTAACTTTGTACATTGTTTTTATATAAACAAAAATCTCCGGCGAAGCCGGATTTCTCCATACACTGCTGGCTCGAAATCCCTTGGCCAGAGAAAGAGGGAAAAGGAGAAGAAAAAAGCAAGTGACCCCCCTTGAAGTCTAGAAATAACTTTATTTTTAATCTGGCAGATAACGAAATCCCCTAACACTTGATATCGGTAATTATTGGGTGCCATGGTAGAGCGTTCGACTCGGTCCCTGGTTTGGTTCGAATCCCGGGTAGGGCGAGACAGATTGTCAAGCCTTCTTACACTCTATGCCTCTGTTCACCTAGCTGGAAATAGGAACTTGGAGTTAGTGGACATTTGTGATGTCCCATTCGGGAAAGTAAATTGCGGTAACCCACAAAAATGCAGCATATTCTATATTGGGTTAAGGGGAGATGGGTCGATTTCCTGGGAGTGTGTTTCTAAGCTTGATGGAGGTCTAGCAGGAAACTTAAGAAATATAGGAATAAATTAATTAATAGACCAAAACAACAGTCACTTGCCCCTTAAGAGAAAGACTAGAGTGACACTTCGGAGAGCGCATATTTCCACCCTATGATGGCGGAGGTATGCACTCTACCGATCACCTCCAAAATGGAATCACTTCTTCCTTGGTGCATATTCTTTAGGCCCACCAAATTTCGTGTATATTTCATCGGTTCATTACTTTGGGAGCCGCCTATGAAAAGTAACACCCCATTCTTAACATTGATCATCGATTACAAACCCCAATATACTTGAATAAACTAATGAAAGCATTTGGTCCTCCCGGGATTCGAACTCGGGACACCACACCCAGAACATAAGCACCTAAACCATTACACAACCTACACAGTTATGGTGGAGGTATGCGCTCCACCGATCACCTTCTAAGTTATATCATTGCTTCCTTCCCACATAATACTATCTGCCCACCAATTTTCGTGAAAATTGGTTCATAACGTTTTGAGATATTTGGTTTACAGACAAACAAACAAACGAAGGCAAAAACATAACCTGCTCCAACTTGTTTGGTAGAGGTAAATGTGGTAAGGAATTAGTTGAAGGGTGTGTAGGAAAGTAATGGTTAGAAAAATAGAAACAAATTAAAATGATGCGTCCTACTTCACGAAGAGCCGATGTAGTGTGAAAAGTGCTTAGCATAGATGGGTAAAATATGAGTGTATGTGTATGTGTGTTTGTGTGTATCTGTTAGTGTGAGTTTGCACGTGCCTGCATACATGTGTGTGTGTCTGTGAATTTATGAGTGTTATGTATGTGTGTATTGTATGTCTGAATGTGTGTGTGTGTGTGTGAATTTATGAGTGTTATGTATGTGTGTATTGTATGTCTGAATGTGTGTGTGTGTGTGTGTGTGTGTGTGTGTGTGAATTTATGAGTGTTATGTATGTGAGTATTGTATATCTGAATGTGTGTGTGTGTGTGTGAATTTATGAGTGCTATGTATGTGAGTATTGTATGTCTGAATGTGTGTGTGTGTGTGTGAATTTATGAGTGTTAT
>CM064517.1:41140759-41178259 GCA_032716605.1 Paralithodes platypus
GCCGCCATTTTGTTTCTATCTCACACCTTCTACCCTATTTTTCACACTTAATTGTTCAGCTTACATATAATATAATGCCTCTTTTGCATTCCTTATATTATCCTATTTGTGCCTCTTGTGTTTCGCCAGCCATCAATTTTTATCTATCAGGGCAATTAAGGGGAGATGGGCCGGTTTTCTGGACCACTTTCTCCCTCATGTTTAGCCCCATTAGTTTTCATATGTTAAGATGTTTGCCCCATTAGTTAGTAGATTTTAAGACTTTTCGCCTCATTTCATCGTCAATATTTAAACCTTTCGTGTTATCTACTGTAGGTGTCGATTGTTTCCCTGGCTAACGATAGTGAGCCTGTAATGTTGGAAGAACCGGCCTCCGGCCGGGAAAATTTTCTACCGAAAAATGTACAAATTAATCTAGAAGGGGGATCTAATGGATGTTTTTTTTTTTAATTTCATGGAGATCTAGGGAGGAAACTAAAATAATAATGAATACATGCAAAAATCACCATATTGTTTCTAACCCCCAGGACCCCCCTATGTCGCCTGTACGCTGTATATAAAGGCACTCTAGCTGCACCCAGAGTCCTATAAATAGGCAAACACGGGAGCGCGGGTATGCTACACACATATAGACCGAAATATTATTCTTTGACATAGTATTTTATTGCAGTTTGACAATCTGTGTTTCTTCGTATTTTTCCCAGTGTGAAGTTATGACTGTTGAACGCATTTGAGGGGGGATGGCTCACTTTTAGGTCTATTTGTTCATATGGTGATTATTTTTCTAGTTTTTTCCCTAGACGTCTATCAAACTTTAAAAAAACATCCATTAGATCCCCCTTCTTGATTAATTTGTACATTTTTCGGTAGAACAATTTCCCTCTTATAATTACAGGGTCGCTATCGCTCACCAGGAAAAATCGAAACCTAAATGACGCGAAAAGTCTTGAAATTGACAACGAAATAGGGCGAAAGGTATTAAACTCGCCAAACTAATGGAAGGAACGTCTTAAAACCTCAAAACTAATATGCTAAACACGAGGGAGAAGGAGGTCCATAACAAGCGAGTAGTACCCCCTTAATGAATATGAATGGGCAAACTATGCAAATTAGTATTGTATAATTGATTACTACTAGGAAGTGCATCGATGACAAACATATCGGTATTAGTATGTATTTGATAGCAATATGTTGGCGAGAAATACAATAATATAAAGATTACTATGACGATGATGATGATGAGGATGATGGTGATAATGGTTATGATGATGATGGTGATTATGATGGTGATAATGATGGTGATGACGATGATGATGATGGTGATAATGATGATGGTGATGATGATGATGATTTTATTGGTGATAATGATGGTGATGATGAGGATGATACTGATGATGATGGTGGTGATAATGGGTAAGTTCATCCTCAACCCTGATCTGGCAGCTCATAAAATACACTATACAAGCAACAACCTCCCAACAATTCCACAACCTCACAAACAACACATAGGTTCCCACAACACCAGTAACACCGGGAACACCAACATAGCACACCTAACCATCAACAGCTCCTAAACACTCCTAGTCCAATTAGAGTTTCTTTAAGGGGAGATTTCCACTTGGAGGGATTTTTTTTCGAACTTCCTTCTCCCTCATGTTTAGCCCCATTGCTTTTGAGATTTTAAGACGTGTGTCCCATTAGTTTGGCGATTTTAATAACTTTCGCCCCATTTCTGTCAGTTTTAAGACCTTTCGTGCCATTTAGGTGTCGATTTTTTCCTGGCGAGCGATAGCGAGCCTGTAACTTAAGAGGAATCGGCCTTCGGCCGAGAAATTTTTCTACCGAAAAATGTACACAATTATCTTGAATGGGGTCTAGGGGGTCTAATTATAAACTTGATGGAGGTCTAGCGAACAAGCTAAAGACCTCCCCTTAAGCCCTTCATAAAACGATGCCACCACCACCAACAACAACAACAACAATACTAATACCAATAACTACACCACAAACAACACCACTATACTACAACACTACCGGAAATAACACCACCACCACCACCAACAGCAACAACAACAAAGACACCAATAACACCACCATACACCACCATAGCAGACCTAACCAACAACATCTCCTAAATAACACCACCACCACCACAAACAACACCACCAATAACACCACCATACACCACCATAGCAGACCTAACCAACAACATCTAAACACTCCTATAATGTCTGGGGTAGTTCATGAAGTTCAATTCGTTTCTCTTTAAGGGGGGTCACCGTTTTTTTTTTATCTTTCTCTCCTTTTCTCTCTTTCTCTGGCTTGCATCCATTCGGCCCCACTCAGCCAACTGCTTTAAGACGTTTATCCCTATCCAGGTGTCGATTTCTTCCTGGCGAGCGATAGCGAGCCAGCATTGTATGAAGAAATCCGGCTTCGCCGGAGACATTTTTCTATCGAAAAATGTACAAGTTTAGCTTTGCTGTCAAAACAAAAATATATGTATGCTGGCTCGCTACCACTCGCCAGGAAAGTATTGACACCTGGATGGAGCTAAACGTCTTTAAACAGTAGGCTGAATGGGGCCGAATGGATACAAGCCAAAGAAAGTGGGAGAGAAAGAGAAAAAAAGCGAGGTGGGCTCCCTTAATGACCTGGGTAGTTCATGAAGTCCAATTTGTCTCTCTTTAAGGGGGCATGGTTCACATTTTGGTCGAATTTTTTCACTTATTAATTTTTTTTTCTAGTTTCCTCCCTACACCTCCATCAAACTTAAAAAACAAAGAAAACATTAGATCCCCCTTCTAAATTAATTTGTACATTTTTCGGTAGAAAAATGTCCCGGCCTTCGAAAATTACAGGCTCACTATCATTCACCAGGAAACAAAATCGTTACCTAAATAGCACGAAAGGTCTTGATATTGAAAAGGAAATTGGGCGGAAGGTTTTAAAATCGACATACAAATGGGGCAAACATCCTCAAATCGACAAACTAATGGGACTAAACACGAGGGAGAAGGGGATATATTAAAGCGACCCATCTCCCCCTAAGGGGAGGTTTTTAGTTGATTCCCTAGACTTCCATCAAACTTTAAATTACTCACCCTAGACCCCCTTTCAAGATAAATTTGTACATTTTTCGGTAGAAAAATGTCCCGGCCGAAGGCCGATTCCCCTTAAATTACAGGCTCGCTATCGCTCGCCAGGAAAAAAATCGACACCTAAATGGCACGAATGGTCTTAAAATTGACAGAAATGGGGCGAGGGTTCTTAAAATCGCCAAACTAATGGGGCGAACGTCTTAAAATCTCAAAAGCAATGAGGCTAAACATGAGGGAGAAAGGAGTCAAGAAAAAAATCCCTCAAGTGGATATCTCCCCTTAAGCCCTTCATACAACGACACTACCACAAACAACAACATCAACAACAAGACGACGACAACCACCGCGAACAACAACACCAGAAATAACACCAATAGCAACAACAACAACACCAATTCTACCAACACCAGACCTACCAACAACAACAACACCAGACATAACAACAACAAAAACACTATTACCAACAACAGAAACACCAATAACACCAACACCAGACCTTCCAACAACAACAACAACAACAACACCAGACATAACACCAATAACAACAACAACAAAAGCACCATTAGCAACACCAGAAACACCAATAACACCAACACCAGACCTACCAACAACAACAACAGACCCCAAACACTCCTAATGTCTGGGTAGTTCATGAAGTCCAATTAGTTTCTCTTTAAGCCCTCCTCTCCCCCCCCCCCCCCTCTCTCTCTAAGTTGCAGACACACAAAACTTTACTTCGGGAAATGAATGTTGATGAAGGAAAATAGAGCGAGAGAGAGAGAGAGAGAGAGAGAGAGAGAGAGAGAGAGAAGGGGGGGGGGGACTAGTTGTTTATGATATATATGTTTATGTTATATTTTATTGTATTATATATATATATATATATATATATATATATATATATATATATATATATATATATATATACCGGTATATATACAGTATATACAGTATATACATATGAATATATATATTATTTTTTTGTTATTCTAGGAAATATATTTTATGAAGAGAGAAGGAGATCAATTTTAAAGTATATATTTATTCATGTATTTATCTATTTTGTTAACACAACAAGGTTAGGGTAATAATTCTGACATGTTCTGAGCTCTCCAACTAGTCCTCCCAGTCTTGTTGTATGGTTGGCAGACATGGACACTCAAGGGTGATTTAGAGAGATGCATCAACTCCTTTGGTGCCAAATGTCTAGCCAGGTTCATTGGGTACCATTGGTATGACCCTATATCAAACCAGCGCCAAATCTCTAAAACTGATTCGTTTGGGACATATTGAGTGCATAATCTGTGAGCGCCAACTTCGTCTCCCTGAAGCTGACTTTGCAGATGCAATGCTTTCGGTGGGTGACAACCCTGAGTGGAGGAGACCTCGAGAAAGACCATGTGATTCATGGTTGAGGAAAGTCGAGAATTCGTGTCTGAGGTCAAATCGTGGCCTGGGAACTCCCATGCAGAGATCCCCAGGAGTGGAATCGTAGGTTGTGTCGCATTTATTCGCCGCTACGGTGTAAGCCCGCATTGAATGGTTTAACCAGATCTCAGACTCGCAATGTGGCTGAATTTATATCCGTGCCTGTACGAACTGGCCCAGCTTTGGTTGGACAAAACAGAATATCTATAAATTATATACTAGAGAGACACTCGGTAAAAACACATACCTCTGCCTACGCTGGCTGGTTCTTTGCCATTAATAATCTAATCTATTAATTTCACTCCCAACACCAAACACTTCCCAATAAAATTAATCAAGCATGTGATCCCACCGGGATTCGAACCTGGATTACCACATACAGTTCTTAAACACTCTAATCATTACACCATCAAGACATAGGCCTAAATTATCTTTTGGATCTGGGTTACAGGATACGATTCAGATCGGCTCTTAAGGTGAGGCTGATGGATTGTTGAGGTTATGGGGAGATGGGTCGTTTTTTTCTGGTCCCCTTTCTCCCTTGTGTTAAGCCCCATTTGTTTTGAGATTATAAGACGTTCGGTCCATTAGTTTGGCGATTTTAACACCTTTCGCCCCATTTCGTTCTCAATTTTAAGACCTTTCGTGCCATTTAGGTGTCGAATATATCCCGGCGAGCGATGGCAATCTTGAAATTTTAACAGGAACCGGCCTTTGGCCGGGAAATTTTTCTAACGAAAAATGTACAAATTGATCTTGAAGGGGGATCTAGGGCGTATTTTTCTAAGCTTGATGGAGGTCTAGCGAGAACACTAAGAAATAAAGGAATAAATTAATTAATAGACCACAACAAAAACAAAAAACGATCCTTTTTTTCTTAAATTGAATAACTTCTTCCTTGGCGCATAATAGTATCTGCCCTCCAAATTTCGTTAGAATCGGTTCGTGCTTTTGTTAGATATCTTGTAGACAAACAGGCAGACAGATAAACTGGGGTGAAAACATTGCTTCCGTCCATTTTCGCTGGCGGAGGTAATAAGTAAAATAAATAAAATATAATAAATAATATAAATAAGATATATAAATGCGAGCAGGAGCGGTTCCAAAGGGCGGGGTAGAATTTATAGTTGTAGTGGGTTTTTTTTCCAAATTGCATACAAGTTTTCAACAAATTGTGTTTCCACGCTTGTATGATAACGAACATTTTCACAACATCCATAAAGGTTATTGGATTATGATTATATATATATATATATATATATATATATATATATATATATATATATATAATATATATATATTATTTTTTGTTCTTCTAATCTACAGTATATACTCAGGCACATACCCCCATTTTTTGTTCTTTTTCATTTCTTTAGATATGTTAATTTGTATCCTTTTCATTTGCTTAACAATCTTAAATCATGCTGTCAATTAAATAAACATCGTTTATAATTCATAACTATCACAATATGTGTTCATTCATTCATCTCGTGACACATAAGCACAAGAAAATTAATTCTTTGTAGTATTTCCATATCGCAAACATTTAAGGGGATTACGCTTATTGTGCAGAAAATGGTTATGCTTTTTTTGTTGGTCTATTTATCTAATTATTTGTGCATTTTTAGGTAGAACAATGTCCCGGCCGAAGACCGGTTTCTCCTAAAATTACAGGTTCGCTATCGCTCGTCAGGAATATATATATATATATATATATATATATATATATATATATATATATATGTTTGTGTGTATGTGTGTGTATATCGGTGAGTGTGTGTGCGTAGGTAATAGGAAACGCAGCCAGCACACATGGAAGGTAAAAATAGCCGCGCCAAAACCAGCCTTGCTGCAATAATCTGAATATAAACCTGTTAACACTGGGAGCTAGTGGCACCCTTAATTAAGGGGAGATGGGTCGTTTTTCTAGTCCCCCTTCTCCCTCATGTTTAGCCCCATTAGTTTTCAGATTTTAAGATGTTTACCCCTTAGTTTGTCGATTTTAAGACCTTTCGCCCTATTTACGTGTCAATATTAAGACCTTTCGTGCTATTTAGGTGTCGATTTTTTCCTGGCGAACGATAGTAAGCCTATGATTTTGGAAGAACGAATTTGTTTACTGAAAAATGTACAAATTAATCTAGAATGGGGATCCAGTGGATGTTTTTTGGTTTATGTTTGATGGAGGTCCAGGGAGGAAACTAACACATTATTGATTATATAAGGAAAATATGAGGAAGGAGAAGGAGGAAGTAGGAACGATGGGTGGAAGGAAGGTAGGATGGAGGAGAAGGAAGGAGACGACATGGGCGAAGGAAGATATGTGAGGCAAGAAGGAATGTGTGAGAAAGGGGAAGTGATGAGAGGAAGGAAGCCATGAGGGAGGCGAAGGGAGGTATGAGGAAAGTGAAAGAAGAGACAAGCAAGGAGAAGACGATGTGGGGAAGGAAAGTATGAGGAAGGGGAAGAGAAATGAGGAAGTAAGATATGAGGGGTAATGAGGGGAAGGGGAAGATGATGATGATGATGACGTAGAGGTTCTGGTACATCTCATTTAGAAGGCCTCATCTCAACCCAACCACGAACAATTAAGGGGGGTCACCGGCTTTTTTTATCTTTCTCTCCTTTTCTCTTTTTCCCTGGCTTGTATCCATTCGGCCCCATTCGGCCAATTGTTTTAAGACGATTATCCCTATCCAGGTGACGATTTCTTCCTTGCGAGCAATAGCGAGCCAGCATTGTATTTTTTTTTTTTTTTTTTTTTTTACAAAAAAAAAAAAAAAAAAAAAAAAAAAAAAAAAAAAAAATTGTATGGAGAAATCCGGCTTCGCCGGAGAAATTTTTCTATCGAAAAATTTACAAATTTAGCTTGCTGTCAAAACTAAAATATATATATATGCTGGCTCGCTACCGCTCGCCAGGAAAATATTGACACCTGGATGGGGGTAACCGTCTTAAAACAGCAGGCTAAAGGGGGTCGAATGGATACAAGCCAAAGAGAGTGGGAGAGAAAGAGAGAAAAAAAAAAGCGAGGTGGGTCCCCATAACATGATATACTGTATATGAAAAAAATACAAAAGTAAATAGCCTATAAGACGTGGTAACTACTTGGGGGGGGGGGGGGGAGATGGAGTATATAAAGAATGTATAAAAATATACATGAACACAGAAATGAAGAACGGGGAGGAATGTATGGTGCTTTTGTTAAGGGAGCCCACCTCGTTTTTTTTTTCTCTTTTTTTCTCCCTCTTTCTTTGGCATGTATCCATTCGGCCCCATTCAACATACTGTTTTAAGACGTTTACCCCCATCCAGGTGTCAATCTTTTTCTGGCGAGCGGTAGCGCGTCAATGTATATATTTTTTTGTTTTGACAGCGAGCTAAATTTGTTAATTTTTCGATAGACAAATTTCCCCGGCGAAGCCGGATTTCTCCATACAATGCTGGATCGCTATCGCTCGCCAGGAAAAAATCGACACCTGGATGGGGATAAACGTCTTAAAACAGTTGGTTGAATGGGGCCGAATGGATACAAGCCAGAGAAAGAGAAAAAAGGAAATAAAGATAAAAAAAGCAGATGACCCCCCTTAATGTAGGCCTATCGTATCTTAGGCTGAGATAACCGGCAAGAAAGGAGTCGTTAGGTTTAAATGCAATATACAGTATATAAACTGATTATATATACAGAGAGAGAGAGAGAGAGAGAGAGAGAGAGAGAGAGAGAGAGAGAGAGAGATAAGAGAATAGACTAATAATAGAAGCATTGAGGCAGTTGGATGGACAGCGGATGGTCACACTAGAATATACCCAACTGGTCACCATTGATATACTGTATCAGGGAGAAGCAGAATTAAGCAAGGTTATTATTATTATTATTATTATTATTATTATTATTATTATTATTATAGTTGTTGTTGTTGTATCTATTGTTGTTATTGTTATTATGATTTTATTATGGTTTATTAATTTGATTAGTATTTTATTAGTATTATCATATATATTGTTAGTATAATAATAATAATAATTATTATTATTATTATTATTATTATTATTATTATTATTAACCCATACAGTACTGGTGACGTCCTTTTGTATTATTTGTTGTCACCTATTAGACGATTTTATTCAGATTAGGAAGGATCTTTAGCCATAATAAGGCTTCAAAGTATCTCGACCAATCCTATTAACTACAAGCGATCCTTCCTAAGCTGCGTATTATCGTCTAAATAAAGCTAGAATAAATTATATCACACGTCGCTGGTACTCAATGGGTTAATATTTTAATTATGATTAGGATGAAGCATAAATACGAAAATGTGAGAGGAAAGAGACCGAGATGATTAACGAGCGTATTATTTAATGAACAACAAGGAAGTGAGCTTTGATTTATGAAGGGGACTTAATAATTATCATATATTTCACACAGAGCTCTATATTTCACACAGAGCTCTATATTTCACACAGAGCTCTATATTTCACACAGAGCTCTATATTTCACACAGAGCTCTATATTTCACACAGAGCTCTATATTTCACACAGAGCTCTATATTTCACACAGAGCTCTATATTTCACACAGAGCTCTATATTTCACACAGAGCTCTATATTTCACACAGAGCTCTATATTTCACACAGAGCTCTATATTTCACACAGAGCTCTATATTTCACACAGAGCTCTATATTTTCTTCCTGTCATAAGTCATCGGGGGTTAAGGGGGGTGACCTGTTTTTTTTTCTTTTTCTCCTGTTCTCTCTTTCTCTGGCTTGTATCCATTCGGCCCCATTCAGCCAACTATTTTAAGACGTTTATCCCCATCTAGGTGTCGATTTCTTCCTGGCGAGCGATAGCGAGCCAGCATTATATGAAGAGATCCGGCCGGAGAATTTTTTCTATCGAAAAATGTACAAATTTAGCCTGCTGTCAAACACATTTTAAAATTATGCTGGCTCGCTACCGCTCACCAGTAAAAAATTGACACCTGGATGGGGATAAACGTCTTAAAACAGTAGGCTGAATGGGGCCAAATGGATACAAGCCAGAGAAAGAGAGAAAAATATATAAGAAAAGCAGGTCACCCCCCTTAAGGCGGTGTCACACGAGCGATTTTGTGCGTCAATTTGTACGGGCAATTGTGGTGTGCAAGTTTCAACACGTAAGTTCCATACACATTAAGGGGTGATTTTTAGTTGATTCCCTAGACTTCCATCAAACTTAAAATTACTCACCCTAGACCCCCTTTCAAGATAAATTTGTACATTTTTCGGTAGAAAAATGTCCCGGCCGAAGGCCGATTCCCCTTAAATTACAGGCTCGCTATCGCTCGCCAGGAAAATATCGACACCTAAATGGCACGAATGGTCTTAAAATTTACAGAAATGGGGCGAGGGTTCTTAAAATCGCCAAACTAATGGGGCGAACGTCTTAAAATCTCAAAAGCAATGAGGCTAAACATGAGGGAGAAAGGAGTCAAGAAAAAAATCCCTCGAGTGGATATCTCCCCTTAAACTACCTAACATAGTCTACCTTCGATATAGCTTCCAATGCCAAAGAGCCTCAACATAGTACGAGAAAAAACTTGCTCGTCGAAAATTCTCCCTATCAGTAAATGCCTACAGTGGCCGATAGAGGCGCTGAACGCAAGGTTTACCACGGTGCATTGTGGGAAATGGGCGACATCGCGGAGCTATCCACCCTCCCTCTACTTCAACAATTCTATAATATATGCAGTTAGTCGAAATTTCTGTAGCTGACACATACTTTGGTCTATGCATACTTTTGATTTATATATTTTGAAATCACCCATATTCATAAATAACGTATATTTACAATAAATGTCAGCAGGTATTTTCCCGCCAATTTTGTTACGATAATTAAACAGCTTATAATTATGTTTGTAGTCATTATCAGCTGCATATGGACTTTCCCTTTATTACTATACTATATAAGCACTTAGTGTAGTCGTATACTGTATAATAAAAACGTGTAGAATCACACAACAATAGAGATAAACTGTGCATATCCTAGGTGCTGGTTATAGTGATGTCTACGGTCTGGCGCTAGTTCAGAAGCGTCCACCAGAGCTCTCAAGGAATTGTTGGTAGGGAGAATTGCCGGAAAACCCGCTCGTGTGACACTACCTTTTTGCTTTGTATGGGGTAGAAATTTACACTTGCAAGATATGGTGCCGCATTTCTGTTCTGTGTTCTGGCTATTGTTAGACGATTATATTCAGATTAGGAAGGTTATGTGGAAGTCAGAGGGTCAGTTGAGATAGTCTTCATCATTTTAATTCCCATAGATCCTTCCTAAGCTTGATATGTTAGTTTAATTTAGGGGAGATAATTAGTTTGACCCCTTGACGATTTTTTATTTTTTATTTTTTGCTATCATTAGATGAATTTAGGCAGTTTTGGAAGGGCCTGTGGAAATGAAAAGGGTAAAGACAAACTCAATTAACGCTCTGACTGTCATATACCCTTCCTAACCTGAATAAAATCGTCTAATAATAGTTGCAAAATAAATGAAACGCGTCATGACTTTGAAGGGGTTAAAAGCTTACTTAATAAGCTGCCAGACCAGTATTGACGATATTGTTGAGGGGAAAAGCGCTCGTGTGATACCGGCTTTGGGGTAGCAGTGTGTGAGAGAGAGAGAGAGAGAGAGCGAGAGAGACATGCCGGTTATGGGAAGAGGAAATGCATTAGGAATCGGATAACATACGAGTAGGGCGTGGATGGGAGCAAATAAACAGTGAGAGAGAGAGAGGGGGTGGGGAGAGAGAGAGAGGGAGATATATATATAGAGACAGACAGACATAGAGAGAGAGAGAGAGACTTGATTTAAAGATACATATTTGCTACACTCGGTTGCCATAGTCTGCAGCCCACTCAAAAAAATACTCGAGGGCTTCACGTTTTTCTAATTACGCAAGTTTATCTCTGGAATCGGGAGTTATGAACATAATTTTCTCTACATCAACTACAAAACTATACATACTATTTATTGAAAAGCAAAATCTATCTAACAAATATTCCAGATAGTTATAATTGCATAACGAAAAATCATAGGGGATCCATGAAGACTATGGCATCGGAGTTTAGATAGGTAAATAAACGATTGTTGCATTGTTTCATAATAAATAACAAATAGATGTAATAATACACCATAGATAATAAATAATACACGAATCATACATAAATAATAATAGACAGAGAGGGAAGCAAGTGCAACAAATGCAACATCTGCAAAGATAATACAAGATTGACGAAATAATACCAATGATGAGAAGTTGTTTTTTAAGGAGGAATTCGAGCAAACAGGTTAACTGAGTAAGAAGGTGACGATGAAGTTGATTATTGTCGATGATTACGTGCGAGGAGTGTGCAGGTGAGTGAGGCTTGATAACAGATATATTTGGGGAAAAGGGTGTTGTGGGAGAGAGAGGAGAGAGAGAGAGAGAGAGAGGGGGGGGAGAATGAAAGGAGAGAGAGAGAGAGAGAGAGAGAGAGAGAGAGAGAGAGAGAGAGAGAGAGAGAGAGAGAGAGAGAGAGAGAGAGAGAGAGAGAGAGAGAGAGAGAGAGAGGGGGGGGGGGGGGGAAGGGAGACACAGAAAGAAAGAAAGAAAATAAGGAAAAATGAGAGAGAGAGGGGGGGTTTCACACAATCGCTTTTGGGGGTATCTATTGAGGGTAATACTGTTGAGCTAAACTATAAGATATCACCAGTGATGCTATTGATGATAATGATGAGTAGCTACTGGTGGCAATAGTGATGGTAAGAATGATGGTGAAGGCAATGATGGTGGTGATAAGGGGATAGGGTTAATATTTTGGTCGTTTTTTGTATTTATATATTATTTTTGTTTCGTCCCTAGACTTCCAGCAGGCTTACAAAATTACCCGCTAGACCCCCCTTCGAGATAAATGTTTAAATTTTTCGGTAGAAAATATTCTCGGCCGAAGGCCGGTTCCTCCTGAAATTACAGGCTCGCTATCGCTCGCCAGGGAGCAATCGACCCCAAAATGAGACGAAAAGTCTTAATATTGAAAATAAATGGGGCGAATGGTCTTAAAATCGCCAAATTAACGGGTCAAACGTCATAAAATCTGAAACCTAATAGTGCTAAACATGAAGACGAAGGGGACCAGAAAACCGACTCGTCTCCCCTTAATGGTGATAAGATGTTAGTGACGACAACAATAACAACAACAAAAATACTAATAGTGAAGCGGGTAATAATTTCTCGATACTTGATGGAATATTGTGAAACTACTATGTCTCTGCATCATATTAAGACCAAGTTTATATAATTCGCACCATATTTCACAACAAAATCTTCAAAATATCTGAGATTTTTTATGAGAACTTTATGAGAACTTTGCAATTTGCCGTCAGTTGAAAAGAAACAGAGTACTGTATATTTTTGGTGGTGATACTGCTGTGGAAATGGTGATAATAACGCAGATGGAGCTAGTGGTGGAAATATTGATGCCGCTGGTGATAAAAAATAGTGTTGGTGTGAGTGGTGAGTTGATAGTGGTGATAGTGATAAATGATAGTGTTGGTGATAGTGGATAGTGGTGATAGTGATAAATGATAGTGTTGGTGATAGTGGATAGTGGTGATAGTGATAAATGATAGTGTTGGTGATAGGGGATAGTGGTGATAGTGATAACAGATAGTGTTGGTGATAGTGGATAGTGGTGATAGTGATAAATGATAGTGTTGGTGATAGTGGATAGTGGTGATAGTGATAACAGATAGTGTTGGTGATAGTGGTTGTTGTTGTTGTTGTTGTTCCCCAAGCTGCCTGGTCGAACAGCCCCAAGGCCCCGAGCAAGGCCAAGGCCATAACCGAGCGCCCCCACAGAACCCTCCCTGCCGACCATAATAAAGCCTGGGTGACCGAAGCCACTCCATGGCGGGGAGCTGAGGAGGGTGCGGAAACGCCCGGGAAACCAAAACCCCACCCAGGGCCCTGTGCCCCTCAGCAATTATGAAGAGAAAGTTGAGGGGCAAAGGAAAAATGTGACGCTTTGGCTTCCAATCTTGGTAGATTGGGGGGTCAATCCACGGAAGAGACGCCGTCACTTGAGATCTAGAAAATATATAAGTAAAAGGAACAGTCAGAATAAGCTATGGGTATGGTGGTAGTGGTTATGTACTTTATGAGAGCCATTGCAGGTGTCACTACAACTATCACAACTCTCCACCATCTTGGCACCTTCCATGAATAATTGGTGGGGGTGAATGGGGTGGGGGGGGGGGGGGCTCGAATGGGCCACAAGGTCTTTGAGATGCTGACCATTTCTTCTATCTCCTCGTAACTCCCTCTAAATAGATGCTAGAGATTGGCGCTTCTAACCGGATGAGGGAAGTGAAAAATAAAGGGAATGAATGATAGAACAGAAGGGGGTGATAGTGGATAGAAAGGTTAAATAATCGAGGAGAGATATACAGTATATATTTACATAGATTTACATAGGTACAATGGACACACAGGCCTCACGATCCAAACGAGGTGGTCAGGACTTAATTATAGTAGAGATGGCATATCTGATAGAAAAGGTAAGTTGAAGGAAATTATAGAAAAGAAAAAGCGCTCTCCCCATCCTCCGTGTGAGAGAGAGAGAGAGAGAGAGAGAGAGAGAGAGAGAGAGAGAGAGAGAGAGAGAGAGAGAGAGTTTTCTAATTTCATCCCTAGACCTCCATCAATTTAAAAAAAAACATCCATTAGATCCCCCTTCCAGATTAATCTGTACATTTTGCGGTAGAAAAATGAACCGTCCGAAGGCCGGTTCTTCCAACATTACAGGCTCACTATTGTTCGCCAGGGGAAAAATCAACACCTAAATAGCACGAAAGACCTAAATATTGACGAAGAAAAGGGTCGAAAGGTCTTAAAATAGATTAACTAATGGGGCAAACATCTTAACATCGGAAAACAAATGGGGCTAAACATGAGGGAGAAAGTGGTCCAGAAAACCGGCCCATCCCCCCTTAAATTATTGGCGAACATAAGTATATAATAGCTGATTTTGTCTTTAAAGTTAATTATCATTATATTTTGTCAAATTATTTAACATCTGAACAACATGAGACAAACAACTTTTATGAAGAAAGAATATATACATAAATACACACACTCACACATAAATACACACACTCACACATAAATACACACACTCACACATAAATACACACACTCACACATAATTACCATCTCTCTCTCTCGCACACACGCACACTCACACATAATTACTCTCTCTCTCTCTCTCTCTCTCTCTCTCACACACACACACACATACACACACAATTATTCACACACTCAGATACACACATATACAAAGACACTCATTCACACACATTTACTCTCTCTCTCACACACACATACACAAACACACACACATAAACAAACACACACACAAACAAACACATACACACACACAAACACAAACACACACATACAAACAAACAAACACAAACACACACACACACACACACACACAAACAAGCACATACACACACACACACACAAACACACACATACACACACCCACTGGCCTCATAATTTAGTAGACATAGGCTGGATTAACCCTATAATATAATACATTTATGTCACGTTTATCCTGCCCCCATAAAGTGGCTACAGCTTTTGGGTCATATAACGTGAACAATAGGCAGTCATAATTTGCCACTCTCATGAGGTGAAATTCTACTTTAACCCTTTGAGTACCAGGGACGTGTGTTATATTGTGTTATAGCTATAATTAGACGATATTATGCAACTTAGGAAGGATCGGTGCTAGTAAAAAGAGTTGGCTGCGATATTTTGAAGCCTTATTATTGCTAGAGGTCCTTCCTAATAGCATAAAATGAACGTCCCTAGTACTGAATGGGTTAAGTGAAGGTTTTTGTTTGTTCCCTAGACCCCCATCAAAGCTAAAAAGAAAAAAAAGTACCCCAAAGACCCCCTCCCCCCCATTTCGAGATAAATGGGTACATTTTTCGGTAGAGAAATGTCCCGGCTAAAGGCTGCTCCCTCCTAATTTACAGTCGCGCTGTCGCTCGCCAGAAAATAATTGATGTTTAATGTGGCACGAAAGGTCTTAATATTGATAAATAATTGGTGTGATAGGTCTTAAAATCGCCAACTTATGGAGCGAATGTCTTCAAATCTCAAAACTAATGGGGCTATACATAAGGAAGAAGAGAGTCCAGAAATACCAACCACCTCTCCTGAAGGTGAGGCTGATGGACTGTTGAGGTTAAAGGTGAATTCCAGGGATGAAAACTATTCAAACTATAATGTCCATTGGGACCTGCTTGGTTTTAGGTACATGATACTGAAGAACTTTCATCAATTTGTTTTAACAATATAGAAATATAGCTTATCTAAGTTATTTTATGTGGCGCGAACTGGCGTGTTTACCATGACGTAACTGCAGCCAATGGCGGGAACTCTCGACATGGGAAATGGGTGAATCTGTGTTTTTTTTTATTTGAGAAACTCTTATAATTTGTATGCATGTTTACAGCTCAACATTTGGCTTCACCACTGTCTGATCAAGGGACCGCGATATATAAATTGAACAGAAAACTATATTATCATTACGAAATAGGCCTTAGAACCGAGTTCCCTCAACTCTGGACCAGGCTAAACATGCATAAACACTGCATGTATGTTAATTGCTGGCGAGCTGGGATTATTTCTTGATGTGCACCACATCATCAGGACGTTGGTCGATCTTTTGCAGAGCTTGAGTATTGAATTGAAAGGTATTAATTACGAAAAACAGACCTCACTGTTCAGGACCGCATATCTTGTTTACAAACGGCGTCTCTACACAATGGAATCACTCCAGCTGGCTGAAAATGCCAATTCGTCACCAACGACTATATATATTAGTAATTTGTTCTGGAGTTTAATGGAATTATATCGATATTGCCCATATACATATTACAGTATATTCATGCCAAGTTATGACCCTGCATTAATCTTCGTTTTTTCGTTCATCCCTGTAGTTCACCTTTAAGGGGAGATGGGTCGTTTTTCTGGTCCCCTATCTCCCTCGTGTTAAGCCCCATTTGTTTTGAAATTATATGACGTTTGGCCTATTAGTTAGGCAATTTTAACACCTTTCGTCCCATTTCGTTGTCGATTTTAAGACCTTTCGTGCCAGTTAGGTGTTCATTATTTCCTGGCGAGCCTAAGATTTTAAGAGAAATCGGCCTTCGGCCGGGACATTTTTCTACCGAAATATTTAAAAATTTATCTTGGGGGGGGGGGGGGTTTCTAAGCTTGATTGATTCTAGTGAAAATACTAAGAAATAAAGGAGTACATGAATTAATAGACCAAAGAAAAAGAAAAAAAACGTGAAACTTTAGCAGGTAGTCAATAAAGCATGAGGGAATTGACAAAGAGTTATTTGACCAAGTACAAGGATATAAAGTTATAAGGAAGATATTCGCCTTTTGTCTCCTTCATGCTAAAAATAGAGACAAAATAAATTAAATAATAAATAAATAAATGAATACAAAAAACTGTAAACCTCAATATCTAGCAATGATTAACACGTTTCGCGAGTTTGTGGTGGATAGACATTAATGGATAGAATTTAACCAGAAGTAACATTGCACTTATTTTTGTTTACCCCCAATACATTATGAAGTATTATTAGTTCCTTCAGCATACAAGGACGCGCTTAGACGATTTTATTCTGGCTACTACTAGACGATTTTATTAAGGGGGCCCAGCTTGTTTTTTTTTTTCTCTCTCCCTCTCTCTTTGGCTTGTATCCATTCGGCCTCATTCAGCCTGTTTTAAGACGTTTACCCCCATCCAGGTGTCAACATTTTCCGCGAGCCAGCATATATATATATATATATATATATATATATATATATATATATATATATATATATATATATATATATTTTATAGCAAGCTAAATTTGTACATGTTTCGATAGAAAAAATTCTCCGGCGAAACCGGATTTCTCCATATAATGTTGGCTCGCTGTCACTCGCTAGGAAGAAATCGACACCTGGATGGGGATAAACGTCTTAAAACAGTTGGCTCAATGGGGCTGAATGGATACAAGTCAGAGAAAGAGAGAAAAGGAGAGGAAGAAAACAAAAAGCAGGTGACCCCCTTAAAGTTAACAGAAGACTTATGGGAGAAGCAGATTTTTGTTTTACATTGAGTTCACCTTCTTAAGGGGAGGCAGTTGGTTTTTCGAGTCCTCCTCCTCCCTCATGTTTAGCCCTATTAGTTATGAGATTTCAAGACATTCGCCCCATTAGTTTGGCGATTTGTAAACCTTTTGCCCCATTTCTTTGCCAATATTAAGACCTTTCGTGATATTTAGGTGTCGATTTTTTTTCCTGGCAAGCGATAGCGAGCCTGTATTTGAAGAGGAATCGGCCTTCGGCCGGGAAATTTTTCTACCGAAAAATGTACAAATTTATATCAAATGTTATGTCTTGTGGGTGTTTTTTAAAGTTTGATAGAGGCTTAGAGAACAAACTAAACCCCCTCCTTAAACCATTGAGCCGAACCAGTAAATTATGCTGCACAATACCGTCTGAGCTCCCTTAACCCTTTGGGGGGCAGAATGTTTTGTAGATAGTGCAAATTCGCGCGCTCATAGGTCCACATTTTGTCGATCCCTCGCATGATCGAATTTGGTCCCTTGCACTATAAAGGGTTAACAAATTATATCTTTGATAAACTTATGCATAATATTATCTTTGTCTCTGCGGTTTAAACGAGTGACAAAATAATATTAGGGCTCAAAGACAAGTAGATACTAGTATAAGTACTGAAAGAAATGGGGCGAAAGGTCTAAAATCGCCATCAGTCCGTCCCCTTAAAAGATTGATGAAACTCTCAAACTCTATCCTTGCAGTCAGTGAGGCAGGAAGGCAAGAGGGGCCTATAAGGGGGATTAAAGTTTTAGGGGCCCGGGGATGTCCATGGAAGTTTAAAGTGAGCTGGGAGGAGGAAGGGGAGGGGGGGCCCCCCCCCCCCCTCCCCTTCCTCCAAAAAAAAAAGCGGGGGGAAGAAAAACAAAGGAGGGCAGTGGAGGAGGAGGAGGAGGAGGAGATGGAATGGAGGTAAGAGGAGAGGAAAAGATAAATGGGAGGAGGAGGGTTAGAGGAAAGAGAGAGAGAGATGAGTTTGTGTGTGGGGCCCCCCCCCTGGCTCGTATCCATTCGGCCCTATTCAGCCTACTGTTTTAAGACGTATACCCTCATCCAGGTGTCAATATTTTCCTGGCGATTGGTAGCGAGCCAGCATAGCCTATATATATATATTTGTTTTGACAGCAAGCTAAATTTGTAAATTTTTCGATAGAAAAATGTCTCCGGCGAAGCCAGATTTCTCCATACAATGCTGGCTCGCTGTCGCTCGCCAGGAAGAAATCCACACCTGAATAGGGATAAACGTCTTAAAGCAGTTTTCTGAATGGGTCCGAATGGATACAAGCCAGGGAAAGAAAGAAAAGGAGATAAAGATAAACAAAAAACGGTGACCCCCCTTAACCCATACAGTACCAGTGACGTCCACTGGATCCTACCCCTTGTAATCACTTGGGGGATGGTGCTGGGAATGGTCCCGCGGTAGACTGGAGCCGGAGTTCTGGGGGGGGGGGGGGTGATGCCCATCTGCCAGCCAAACCTACCTATTGTGGCAACTATTAAACAATTTTATTCAGATTAGGAAGGAACCTTTAGCAATAATATGGCTTCAAACTGTCTCAAACAACCCTCCTAACTACCACAGATCCTTCCTTAAGCTGCATACTATCGTCTAGATATAGCTAGAATAAGATATAGCAGACGTCGCTGGTACTCAAAGGTTTAAAGGGCCTGTACATCTCTCTTCTCCGTGTAGCAGGCCATATTTCAGTAGCTCATGCTCCCCTCGCGTGTACTTACCAAAGACAACACACCTTACTCTCAACTGTCAGACGGGTGGTTTTTTTTTTTCCGTGTGTTTTTTTTTTTAAAGCATCACATAAATAGGTTGGATGTATGGCCGCCGTCTAGGGGTGATGTATTCGATGTTTGCTTGGCCTCGTTTGTCTTATCTCGTGGCGTATTACTTTAGTTCTGCTTTTGAGGGAGTAAGAGAGAGAGAGGGGGGGGGGAGCGAGGAAGAAAGGAAGGGAGAGAGAGAGAGAGAGAGAGAGAGAGAGAGAGAGAGAGAGAGAGAGAGAGAGAGAGAGAGAGAGAGAGAGAGAGAGAGAGAGAGAGGAGGGTGAGAGTTAGAGAGAGGAGGGTGAGAGTTAGAGAGAGAGAGAGAGTGAGTCAGACTACGTCGAAACGTTTGCAATTATGATCATCTTGAAATAGACCTCCAAACTTCATTGCGTAAACGATCGAGTCTACAAGCTATAGAACGCCTTTGTATGGAGGGAAAGGGGAAACATGAAACAAGAACAAAATAATAATAGTTTATTTTGACTGTTTACCAAACACAAATGTTTAATGGTTGTTTGTTTTGACTGTGTAACATAAACACAAAAATGTTTAATGTGTGTTTATTTTGTCTGTTGAACATATACAAACGTTCAGCCCGTTTCCTCCCCTTTAGGTTATGGTAATGCATTTTTGTTTGTGTGTGTGTGTGTGTGTGTGTGTGTGTGTGTGTGTGTGTGTGTGTGTGTGTGTGTGTGTGTGTAGTGAAGCAATAAACTATATACACTTAGTTTTTTAACTGATGTTTCAATTATTTGTTCGCGTGATGAAAAAGCATAATGGACAATATTCACATTCAGACTACGTCTCAAAATTAGGGTGTGGTAACGTTCTTATTTACTTAACAAAATAATATATATATATATATATATTAAACAAATGAAAAATAAATCATTGAATGTGAATGTGAATGTGAATCATCAATATTTTCTTCACTATCATCCTAGTTTCATAAAAAACGAGAAATGGAGCACAAACAACAATGAAGGAACAGATTATATTACAAGTAAATGATAGTGACGTCACGTTCATTAGTTAACTACCATCATAGCTTCACCTTTCTTTTACCATAAGGGTAAGTTTCCATACATAGATCGATAAATCATATTTGTATTAAATATATTGTGAAATTCATCTTTTAGATAGTTCCGAGTGAATATAATAATGTACCACAAAAAATATAAACGGTAGGTTCACGAACATTCATAAGATACTGTACAACAACTATCTTGCCGTCATTCTATTTTATGTCACACCATTTGGGAGCGTTAAGAAAATATTATTTATAATAGCGAATTAGTGTTGGTATCAATTAAGGGGGTTTTCTAGACCCCTTCTCCCTCATCTTTAGCCCGATTAGTTTTGAGATATTAAGACTTTCGCCCGATTAATGTGACGAGTTTAATACCTTTCGTACCATTTAGGTGTCAATTTTCTCCAGGCGAGCGATATCGAGCCTGCAATTTAAGAGGAACTGGCCTTTGGCCAGTGCGTTATTCTACCGAAAAGATGCTCATCAATATATAGAGAGGTCAATGCCAAGCTATAATTGGAACTGCTATACAAGCGACCTAAAGCGGGACCTTATAAAAACAACACCACCACTACTATAAGTCTATTTTTTTCCAGCTGAGCGTAAATTGTCATGTTTCTATCTTGGTTACTCAGCTATAAGGTAGATTTTGTATCGAAATATGATGCTGATTATGAAAACTTGGCATTAATACGACACACATCCATAGTAGTTTCATATATTTCCATTAATTATCGAGAAATCAGCTACTAAGGGATTCAATTTTACCATCAGCTGGAAAAAAATAGAGTATACCACTACAGTACTCCAACCATACCCTCTTGACACATGGAGACCAAAATAAAGGGAGGGTTGGACGAGGCTTGCTAGGTGGGTACAGACAAAAAAATGGGAGGATTGAACTCGCTGTTAACTCTCTTTCTCGCTCTCTTTCTCGCTCTCTAGCTCTTTTCCTTTCTTTATGTATTTCTCTGTTTCTCGTACTCTTTCTCATTCTCTTTTTTTTTTTTTTTTTTCTATATTTATTTATTTCTCTCTCGCTCTCGCTCTCTCTCTCTCTCTCTCTCTCTCTCTCTCTCTCTCTCTCTCTCTCTCCCAATGCTGGATACCTAATTGTAACAAAAAGTGATGCACATAAGTGTTTTAATCGTTTAAGTGTGCACATAAACATAAGCGATTGAAACTCCTATTTTGTGCATCATTGTTAACCCTTTGAGTACCAGCGACGTGTGTTATATTATATTTTGGCTACCGTATATTTAGACGATATTATACAGCTTATGAAGGATCTGGGGGTACCGTAGTTGAAAGTGTTGAATGAGATAGTTTGAGGGTTAAGCGTTCATTTTGTAGAATGTACAGCGAGTCTCGTCACTGTTTGTATAGAATCCGCAAATCACCTCTTACCTCACCATTTTCCTCGATACAATGGAATATGAATGATTGTGAAGTTTCATAAGGTAAATTAATATAAAGGTGGCAATCTCTCTCTCTCTCTCTCCTTCTTTTTTTACAAGCAGCCTAGTAAGGACCATTCAATCTGTTGTTACTTGCCTTCCTTTGTATTCGTTTGTATACATGTTTCTCATAACTAGGAATGATTGTGAGTTGAGGCGATTAGAGGTTTCATAAGGAAAATGATTATAAAAGTAAGTTGTTAAGGGGGTCACCTGCTTGTTTTGTCTTTCTCTCCTTTTCTCTCTTTCTCTGGCTTGTATCCATTCGGCCCCATTCAGCCAACTATTTGAAGACGTTTAACCCCATTCAGGTGTTGATTTCTTCCTGGCGAGCGATAGCGAGTCAGCATTGTATGGAGAAATCTGGCTTCTCCGGAGACATTTTTATATCGAAAAATCTACAAATTTTGCTTGGTGTAAAAAAAAGATGTATACATATATATATCTGTATGCTGGCTCGCTACCGCTCGCCAGGAAAATCTTGACACCTGGATGGGGGTAAACGTCTTAAAACAGAAAGCTGAATGGGGTCGAATGGATACAACCCAGAGAGAGAGAGAGAGAGTGAGAAAGAGAGAAAAAAACGAGGTGGGCCCCCTTAATTAGGTAAGTTATTATAAAGGTAGAGATTATATTATGACATAATGCTTCTCTCATAACTAGAAATGGTTGTGGGTGGAGGGGGGGTAATCCGAGGTGGCATTGACCGGCCATATATTATACGGAAACCCTGCAAGATTAATGTGACTCTGAAAACCACTCTACTCTACCCTTCTATACCTGCTGGGAGGACCTTTATTTATAGTTGGCTGCCATAGATCCCCCTTCAAGCTGACTCCCCCCCCCCCGTCCCCAGATCGCCCTTCATGCTAATACAAATGCCGCCAAGACTCTCATTCAAGCTACATATTTATACATTTTTCGGTAGTCAGTTTCTCTTAAATTTCAGGCTCGCTATCGCTCGCCAGGATAAAAAGAAGCACCTGCAGTGGAGTAACTATTTTATGGAGGTAATTGTAGGGTCCAAAAGATCACCATTCTTATTAGATACAGTTAACCCTCTGAGGATTATGACGCATTTTGACAATATATTCTGGCTATTATTAGACGATTATGTGCATCTTAAAAAGGATCTGTGGGCATCAAAAGGTTAAGGGGGGTCACCGTTTTTTTTTAATTTCTCTCCTTTTCTCTTTTTCCCTGGCTTGTATCCATTCGGCCCCATTCAGCCAAGCCAACTGTTTTAAGACGTTTATCCCCATCCAGGTGTCGACATCTTCCTAGCGAGCGATAGCGAGCCAGCATTGTATGGAGAAATCCGGCTTCGCCGGAGAAATTTTTCTATCGAAAAATGTACAAATTTAGCTTGCTGTCAAAAAATATATATACTGTATATATGCTGGCTCGCTACCGCTCGCCAGGAAAATATTGACACCTGGATGGGGGTAAACGTCTTAAAACAGTAGGCTGAATGGGGCCGAATGGATACAAGCCAAAGAGAGAGGGAGAGAAAGAGAAAAAAAGCGAGGTGGGCTCCCGTAAAGACTATCTCATATAACCCTCTGAATTCCATATACCCTCCCTAATCTGAATAAGATCGTCTAATGATCGCAAGAATGTCTAAACTGCCAAACAATTCATAATCCTCAAGGGGTTAAGGTGATCAGAGGTTGCACTGACTGGCCATTTTCCAACCATGCAACATTAATGGGACCCCGCAAACCACTCTAACTTTACCCTTCTACCTCTACCTTCTACCTCCTGTTATCTATCTACCTTCTACCTCCTGTTATCTACCTTCTACCTCCTGTTCGCTACCTTCTACCTCCTGTTCTCTACCTTCTACCTCCTGTTATCTACCTTCTACCTCCTGTTCTCTACCTTCTACCTCCTGTTCTCTACCTTCTACCTCCTGTTCTCTACCTTCTACCTCCTGTTCTCTACCTTCTACCTCCTGTTCTCTACCTTCTACCTCCTGTTCTCTACCTCCTACTCCTGTGATCTACCTTCTACCTCCTGTTCTCTACCTTCTACCTCCTGTTCTCTACCTTCTACCTCCTGTTCTCTACCTTCTACCTCCTGTTCTCTACCTTCTACCTCCTGTTCTCTACCTTCTACCTCCTGTTCTCTACCTTCTACCTCCTGTTATCTACCTCCATCGAAATGGAGGTGGCGTTTTACTTTATATCAAAGAAAGTCTTAACCCTACCCTCTTGTCAAAACCTCAAATTGTGAACGTCGACGCATCTTTTGTGCTAATAAAGAATAATAAAGGTACAAAAATAATACTTGCATTAATATACAGACCTCCAGCTCAATCAGTGCAAACTGACCGAGAAATTTACGAACAAATTGCAGATGTAAGTAACTCACAAGATACCGTAATTTTTGGTGACTTTAATTTACCTGTGACCAAGTGGGGCGATACTCTTACTTCACACTCCGGACATGACTTGTATACGAACTTGCAAGAGAGTTCGCTTTATCAATTTGTTGGAACGCCGACCCGTGGTAATAACGTTCTTGACATTGTACTTGCAACAAAAGAAGAATTAATAGAGAATTTGAATGTTGGTGATGAATTCAGTAACAGCGACCATCGTACGATAACTTTCACTTTAAAGTTTACTAGTAACGAACCAAATAGTAGCATCGAAAAAGTCCCTAATTTCAAGAAAGCAAACTTCCATAAACTTAGAGCTATGTTTAAAGAAACTGACTGGAGCTTTTTAATTCACAATAACGACATAAATACATCTTGGAAGTTATTCGAAGCCACTTACCTAAAAGCAGTGCAAGACTGCATACCATCAAAAACTCGGCGTCCAGGCCATAATAATAAGCCCAAATGGTGGAATAAAGATATTTCAAACTGCCTGCTTGCTAAAAAATTTGCTAATGATAGATTAAAATCCTCACAAAATGACGAAGAACGGCTGAAATTTGTAGAGCTACGACGCAAAGCCAAAAAGTTAATTAAGCAAAGTAAAAAGACCTTAGAGTTACATATTGCGAATCAAAGTAAAACAAACCCGAAAGAATTCTATAGTTATATCAGAAAGAAAAAATTCGTTACTTCAACTGTTGGACCGTTAGTCGATGAAAATGGAGAATACACCAAAGACGAAGAACAAATGAGTAATGCCCTCAATACCTTCTTTGCATCAGTTTTTACAACAGAAGACCTCAGTGATATCCCTACACCATCGCCGATTCAGATTGATAATTCAGATGTTCTAAGCAATATCACCGTTACAGAGAGAGAAGTATTGAATTGTTTAGATAAACTCAAGGTAAATAAAACGCCTGGACCTGATACAATCTCGCCTAGAGTTCTAAAGGAAGCTAAGGATGAGCTCTCTAAACCACTGACATTACTATTCAATAAATCCTTGCAGTCTGGAACTATGCCCGATCAGTGGAAGCTAGCCAACGTAACACCGATATTCAAAAAAGGCAGCAAATCCCTACCCAGTAACTATCGTCCAATTAGCTTAACCTCAGTTGTATGTAAAATGCTAGAAACGGTCATACGAGACAGACTCGTAAATCACTTAGAGGAAAATAACATACTTAAAGATACTCAACACGGCTTTCGTAAAAAACGTTCCTGTTTAACAAACCTCTTAGACTTCTTCCACGATATCCTCAACCTCTACGATGAGAGTAAAGCTGTAGATATTATACCTTGATTTTCAAAAGGCCTTTGACAAAGTTCCCCACAAACGTTTACTGCTAAACTAAAAGCGCATGGAATACAAGACGGTGTGTTGAAATGGATAGAAAATTGGCTCAGCGACAGAAAGCAAAGAGTAGTCATAAACGGTAAGGCATCAAAATGGACCAATGTAAGTAGCGGGGTACCCCAGGGATCGGTACTAGGACCAATTCTCTTTCTAATTTACATCAACGACATAGATGAGGGTCTCACCTGTACAATCTCAAAATTTGCTGACGATACAAAAATTGCAAATAGCGTACTCTCAAAAGAACAAGTTGACGATATGCAACACAATCTAGATAAATTGTCACATTGGGCCCAAATTTGGCAAATGAGTTTCAATGCGGATAAATGTAAAGTACTACATATCGGATACCTAAATGAGAAAGCAAACTATTCGATGAATGGCACTCAGCTTAAGAATGTAAACAGAGAAACCGATCTGGGAGTAACAATATCCAGTAACCTAAAACCGAGTCAACAATGTTCAGAAGTTGTTAAGAAGGCAAACAAAATAATTGGCTTTATAGGCAGGTCATTTGAGCATAAATCCAAAGAAGTTATCCTAACCCTTTACAATTCATTAGTCCGCCCTCTTCTGGAATACTGCGTTCAATCCTGGTGCCCTTATTACCAAAAAGATATAAACAAGCTAGAACGAGTTCAACGTAGAGTTAACAAAATGATACCTAGCCTAAAGAACAAACCATACGAAGAGCGTCTTAGAGAATTAAATCTATTTCCTTTAACCCAGCGCAGATTAAGAGGTGACTTAATTCAAGTGTTCAAAATCATCAAAGGCATCGACAATATGAACTGTAGTAAGTACTTCACTATCGACCAATCTAATTACACGCGGGGAAACGGTTGCAAAATTATTGGTAAATCTTTTAACTCACACGAATCTAAGAATTTCTTCTTCAATCGAGTTGTCAACTTGTGGAATGGGCTTCCCCGAAACGTTTATAGACTGCATCACCGTTGATTCATTTAAACTCCGCCTAGACAAATATCTCGTATCAAACCCGCGACTGACTGCGTTTGTAAATGAATAACTTTATTTTATCCCCCCCTCAGTTACTAACCCATCTGTCCCCTACTAACTTCCTAATCCTGCCACGGACATTAGTTCCAGGGCAGTATTTCCCTTTCCAATGTTCCCTTACCCACTCTAAACCACTGTTTGGACACTTGATCCTCAGTGTTTTGGAGGACAAGCAACCTAGAAGGGTCACTAGATCTGTTGTTGCTTGATTTCCTTTGTACTCCTTTGTACTCCTTTGTACTCCTTCTACCTCCTGTTATCTACCTCCTACTTCGTACAATTTTGGTGTCCACATTATCAAGAGGACATAGATAAACTGGAGATCATACAGAGAAGAGTAACTGAAATGATCCCTGGACTAGAAATAACCCACACGAAGAACATCTAATATAATTGAATGTATCTAGTTTGACAAAACGCAGGCTGAGAGGGGACTAAATTCAAGTATTTAAAATAATTAACATTCTTGAAAAATAGGGATGTCAGCAAGTACTTCACAACTCACCGATCGAATTACACTAGAGGAGGTGATTGTAAGATCGTTGGAAAGCCTTTTTTTATTATCATCAGGCAAAGCATTTAATTTCCAATCGAGTGGAAACTTTAAGGAATTGACTACCTAGAAATGTTATTGAATGTTGTACTGCTCAATCATGGAAAGTCCGACTTGATAAATATCTCGCTCCCTCAATTAACTGCTTTTACAAATGAATAGCCTTTCAACATATAATGGTAGGTTAGATACAAGCAGCCTCGTAAGTATCACTAGATCTGTTGTTGCTTGTTTTCGTTTGTTCTCTCCCTTCTTCCTCCCGTTCTGTCCCCTCACCCCTTCTATTGGTTCCCCTTTACAGCCACCGGATATATACTAAGTAAGCTTTCTGGTCTGGAGTAGAGTGCCGTGAGTGTATAGAGGCTCTAGGCCCTTTTCTTCTTAATTTGACCCATTAGGCTCCTTCAAGCTAAAGGAACGCCCCTCATACTCAAGCTACAAAAGAAAGAATCGCCCCCCAAACCCCCTTCAAACCAGATTTGTAATTTTTTTCGGCATAAAAAAATCCCGGCCAAAGGATGGTTTCTCATAAAATGCAGGCTCACTATTGCTCGCCAATAATAAATTGACACCTGCATGGGGCAACATTTTTTTTCAATCGATAAACTAATGAGGCTCCAACAATTACCACTTCGGGATAGATACAGTTAGCCTATATATTTCTACCCTTGTATCTTCTGTTCTCTACCTTCTACCTTTTATGCTATACCTTCTACCTGCTGTGCTCTACCTTCTACCTGCTGTGCTCTACCTTCTACCTTCTGTTCTCTACCTGCTGTGCTCTACCTTCTACCTGCTGTGCTCTACCTTCTACCTTCTGTTCTCTACCTGCTGTGCTCTACCTTTTACCTGCTGTTCTCTACCTTCTACCTTCTGTTCTCTACCTGCTGTGCTCTACCTTCTACCTGCTGTTCTCTACCTTCTATCCTACCTGTTATCTTTCTCTACCTGCTGTGCTCTACCTTCTACCTGCTGTTCTCTACCTTCTATCTGTTATGCTCTACCTTCTACCTCCTTCTCTGCTCCCCACCTCCTTTATTGGTTCCCCTTTACAGGCACCGGATATATACTAAGTAATATTTCAGGTCTGGAGCAGAGTGCCTTTAATGTATAGAGATCTTAGGCCCCTTTCATTTTAATTTGCCCCATTAGACTCTCACAAACTAAAATAAGGCCCCCATATACGCTCTTTAATTTAAAAAAAATATATATATATACTGTATATATATATATAATAAATAAATATATATATATATATATATATATATATATATATATATATATATATATATATATATATATATATATATATATATATATATATAAATTAATATAATAAGAGAAGATCACCTTCAAACTAAATTTGTACATTCTTCGCTAGAATAATGCTCCGACCGAAAACCGCTATCGCTCACCAGGAAAAATGTGACACCTGAATTGGGTGAAACGTCTTATAATTGCTAAACTAATAGGCGCTTCTAAAATGTCACCCAAGGGATATATGCATTTACAGTATATATATATATTGTATATATATATATATAAACAAATTTTATATATATATATAGAATATATAGAATTGTAGATTATAGATAATATACCTCCTGTTTATCCCTTCCCTGTTATCTCCGACCTACCGTTATCTCCCTTCTACCTGTTTATCCTTATCTCCCTTCTACCCCGTTATCTCCCTTCTATTTCCTTCTACCTCCTGTTCTCTCCCTTCTACCTCCTGTTATCTCCCTTCTACCTCCTGTTATCTCCCTTCTACCTCCTGTTCTCTCCCTTCTACCTCCTGTTATCTCCCTTCTACCTCCTGTTATCTCTCCCTTCTACTCCTGTTCTTCTCCTTTACAGCGTCCTGTTATCTCCCTTCTACCTCCTGTTATCTCCCTTCTACCTCCTGTTATCTCCCTTCTACCTCCTGTTATCTCCCTTCTACCTCCTGTTATCTCCCTTCTACCTCCTGTTATCTCCCTTCTAACCTCCTGTTCTCTCCCTTCTACCCTCCTGTTATCTCCCTTCTACCTCCTGTTATCTCCCTTCTACCCTGTTATCTCTACCTCCTGTTATCTCCCTTCTACCTCCTGTTATCTCCCTTCTCTACCTCCTGTTATCTCCCCTTCTAACCTCCTGTTATCTCCCTTCTACCTCCTGTTATTCCTTCTCCTGTTTCTACCTCCTGTTATCTCCCTTCTACCTCCTGTTATCTCCCTTCTTTATCTCCTTCTACCTCCTGTTATCCTGTTCTAACCTCCTGTTATCTCCCTTCTACCTCCTGTTATCTCCCTTCTACCTCCTGTTCTCTCTCCCACCTGTTCTCCTTCTACTGTTATCTCCCTTCTACCTAGTTATCTCCCTTCTACCTCTGTTCTCTCCCTTCTACCACCTGTTATCTCCCTTCTACCTGCTATCTCCTTCTACCTCTTGTTATCTCCCTTCTAATCCTGTTCTCTCCCTTCTACCACCTGTTATCTCCCTTCTACCTCCTGCTATCTCCCTTCTACCTCTTGTTATCTCCCTTCTACCTCCTGTTCTCTGCCTTCTACCTCCTGTTATCTCCCTTCTACCTCCTGTTATCTCCCTTCTACCTCCTGTTATCTCCCTTCTACCTCCTGTTATCTCCCTTCTACCTCCTGTTCTCTCCTCCTACCTCCTGTTCTCTCTTTACCTCCTGTTCTCTCCCTTCTACCTCCTGTTCTCTCCCTTCTAACCTCTCCCTTATCTGCTACCTTCTACCTCTTGTTATTTCCCTTCTACTCCTGTCTCTGTTACCTCCTGTTCTCTCCCTTCTCCCTCCTGTTATCTCCCTTCTACCTCCTGTTATCTCCCTTCTATCTCCTCTTCTCTCCCTTCTACCTCTTGTTCTCTCCCTTCTACCACCTGTTATCTCCCTTCTACCTCCTGTTATCTCCCTTCTACCTCCTGTTCTCTCCCTTCTACCACCTGTTATCTCCCTTCTACCTCCTGCTATCTCCCTTCTACCTCTTGTTATCTCCCTTCTACCTCCTGTTCTCTCCCTTCTACCACCTGTTATCTCCCTTCTACCTGATCTCCCTTTCTACCTCCTGTTATCTCCCTTCTACCTCTTGTTATCTCCCTTCTACCTCCTGTTCTCCTTCTACCTGTTATCTCCCTTCTACCTCCTGTTATCTCCCTTGTACCACCTGTTATCTCCTTCTACCACCTGTTATCTCCCTTCTACCTCCTGCTATCTCCCTTCTACCTCTTTATCTCCCTTCTACCTCTTTTTCTACCTGTTATCTCCCTACCTCCTATCTCCCTTCTACCTTGTTATCTCCCTTCTACCTCCTGTTATCTCCCTTCTACCACCTGTTATCTCCCTTACCTCCTGCTATCTCCCTTCTACCTCTTCTTTACTCCCTTCTACCTCCTGTTATCTCCCTTCTACCTCCTGCTATCTCCCTTCTACTGTTTCTCCTTCTACCACCTGTTATCCCTCCCTCCTGCTATCTCCCTTCTACCTCTTGTTATCTCCCTTCTACCTCCTGTTCTCTCCCTTCTACCACCTGTTATCTCCCTTCTACCTCCTGCTATCTCCCTTCTACCTCTTGTTATCTCCCTTCTACCTCCTGTTATCTCCTTTCTACCTCCTGTTCTCTCCCTTCTACCTCTGTTCTCCCTTCTACTCTGTTCTCCCTTCTAACCTGTTATCTCCCTTCTAACCTGTTATCTCCTTCTACCTCCTGTTCTCTCCTTCTACACCTGTTTATCCCTTCTACCTCCTGTTATCTCCCTTCTACCTCTTGTTATCTCCCTTCTACCTGTTCTCTCCCTTCTAACCTGTTATCTCCCTTCTACCTCCTGCTATCTCCCTTCTACCTCTTGTTATCCCCTTCTACCTCCTGTCTCCCTTCTACCCTGTCTCTCCTTCTACCTCCTGCTATCTCCCTTCTACCTCTGTTATCTCCCTTCTACCTCCTGTTCTCTCCCTTCTACCACCTGTTATCTCCCTTCTACCTCCTGCTATCTCCTTCTCTTTCTCTACCTCTTATCTCCCTTCTACCTCCTGTTATCTTCTACCTCCTGTTCTCTCCCTTCTACCCTGTTCTCTCCCTTCTACCTGTTTCTCCCTTACCTGTTATCTCCCTTCTACCTCTTGTATCTCCCTTCTACCATTGTTCTCCCCTTCTACCACTGTTATCTCCCCTCCTGCTATCTCCTCTACCTCTTGTTATCTCCCTTCTACCTCCTGTTCTCTCCCTTCTACCACCTGTTATCTCCCTTCTACCTCCTGCTATCTCCCTTCTACCTCTTGTTATCTCCCTTCTACCTCCTGTTCTCTCCCTTCTACCACCTGTTATCTCCCTTCTACCTCCTGTTATCTCCCTTCTACCTCCTGTTATCTCCCTTCTACCTCCTGTTATCTCCCTTCTACCTCCTGTTATCTCCCTTCTACCTCCTGTTCTCTCCCTTCTACCTCCTGTTCTCTCCCTTCTACCACCTGTTATCTCCCTTCTACCTCCTGTTATCTCCCTTCTACCTCCTGTTTTCTCCCTTCTACCTCCTGTTCTCTGCTCCCCCACCCCTTTACGTCACGGTATATTCAGTATACTAAATAAGCTCCTCTGGTCTAGAATAGAGTTCTTTTAGTGTACACAGATCGATGACAAGGATTCAACTGGACTCCTTTTTGTGATAACATGTACGGTCGCGCTAATAAGTCATGTCCCAGCTGTCATTGCATTTGGCTCGCTCTGTGCTGTATTAATGTCTGTCAGATGTTGAATAGGGTGGGTAAATGTAGGAGCATGTTTGTATATTTCACTCGATTTGAAGCTTAGATATTGCTGATACCAATTATTGATCAAAACATACTGGGTGCCGAGACATCACTTATTAGCGCGATTGTACAGTCACTTATATACACTTATACAGTATACGTGTTACTTGTGCAAGAATAGCACTTTTGGTTGATTTTTGTATACTAAATACTAAATAATACTAAATAATACTAAATAATACTAAATAATGTCCCGGCCGAAGCCTGGTTTCTCCTAAATAACAGGCTCGCTATCGCTCGCCAGGAAAAAAATAGTCGCAAAATAGGTTAATACAACAAATCTGGTTTAATAACTGTGTTGGTGGTGTAATGGTTTAGGTGCTTATGTTCTGGGTGTGGTGTCCCGAGTTCGAATCCCGGGAGGACCATATGCTTTCATTAGTTTATTCAAGTACATTGGGGTTTGTCATTGCTGATTAATGTTAAGAACGGGGTGTTACTTAATAATATGACAGACATATTTAGTTTTCTATTTTATTCACTATGCATTACTGATTCATTCCTTGTCGTAGCTATTTAGTTATCTTCTTATCACCTCTTTCACCTGGTTTATTTGTTTGGTCGATTTTTTAAATGTATTTATTATATTCTTAGTTTCCTCCCTAGACCTCCAGCAAACTTAAAAATACAACCCCGAGACCCCCTTCAAGATATATTTGTAAATTTTTCGGTAGAAAACTTTTCAGGCCGAGGGCCAGTTCCTCCTGAATTACAGGCTCGCTCTCGCTCGCCAGGAAAAAAATCGACACGAAAAGTCTTAATATTGACAAAGAAAAGGGGCGAAAGGTCTTAAAATCTGAAAACTAATGGGGCTAAGCATGAGGAAGAAAGGGAACCAGAAGAACGACCCATCTCCCCTTAAGTTTCTTCTTCTTGTTCGGAGTTGAAGGTTTTAGAGCGGCTGTGTTTGACTAAACTATACTGTAGCTCTCTGGTGGACTTTTATGGCAACAGCTGTTGCATGGAGGAGATCACAGTCTACAGCCAACCATTTGTTCAACTACATAATTCCGTAGATGTACACTCGACCAAAAAAACAATATTTACACTGGTGAGCTGTAAATAATCTAGTGTGATCGGAATTAATCGGGTGAAACATACGTCTGTGAGGTATTATATCGTAAGATTTCGACCCACTTCCAGAATGTTTAGAACGTTAGTGTAAAGATTCTTTTTTGGTCGAGTGTACAGGGGCGTTAATAAGTCATGGCTCACCTGTCATTACGTTTAGCTCGCCCTGTGCTGTATTAATGTCTGTCAGATGTGTAATAGGGTGAGTAAGTGTAGGAACATGTTTGTATATCTCCCTGGAAATGGATAAATCAAGTTTAGATATTGCTGATGATACCAATTATTGATCAAAATATACTTGGTGCCGAGACATCACTTATTAGGCCGATTGTAGAGTCAAGAGCATAAGTTTCCACGCACCTATTTGAATAATTCCTGATAGGGTGAATGAAGGTTACGTCATCTTTTATTCTAAAAAATATAAAGTTGATTACTATTTTTTCTCTTTTCGTCTTATTTGGTGTATGTCTACCGCTTCCTCTCTTTTCATTGCTTTCCATGTATTGTATTGTATTGTATCATTGTATTATATTGTATTGTATTGTATTATATTATTGTATTGTATTGTATTATATTGTATTGTATTGTATTGTATTGTATTGTATTGTATTATTGTATTATATTGTATTGTATTGTATTGTTGTATTGTATTGTATTATTGTATTATATTGTATTGTATTGTATTATATTATTGTATTGTATTGTATTGTATTGTAAAATTGTATTATATTGTATTGTATTATTGTATTATATTGTATTGTATTGTATTGTATTATTGTATTGTATTGTATTGTATTATTGTATTATATTGTATTGTATTATTGTATTATATTGTATTGTATTGTATTATTGTATTATTTTGTATTGTATTGTATTGTATTTTTGTATTATATTTTATTACTCTCTGGAAACAGCTGGGAGGTCACACAATTATTCATCCAATCATTTGCTCGACTTGATATTCAATAGCTTCAGATTTCACCCAATTTTGAACCTATAAATTTCGTCATAAATTCAGTTTTCATATTTTGCCTCTATATTTTATTGGGGAAAAAAAAGCTCGGAATAAACTAAATAATAGATTTGTTTCGCATATCATAGAACGGTGCTGATACTTTTGTGGCTAAAACGAATCCTGAATTTATTTCTAGTCGATTCTCTATTTTCATTTGGGAGAAAAAGCCGCGAATTCGTATGAATTCATTTAAGGCCACGTAATAGAAAAAACAAAACAAAAACAAAATAGCATCCACTAGAAACACTTCGTTGGTGAAAATCCCAGTAAATTCCCCGAACCCTAAAATTGCTTTCCATTGAGTTTTGCCTTCATAAAGTGTGTCATTCTGTCAGCTGGTATCAAATTCCGCAGGATTTTTGTTTTCCCATCGATTTAAAGCAAAGAAAATAAATAAAAATAAATACAAATAAACTGGAAATGAAATAGTTGGTGGTAGTGATTCTGGCGACCGCTGGGAGTCGGAATTATATAGGGGAAACATGAGGGAGGCTGGTTGTTCTCTATTTTGGGGTAGCATATGGTTTTAATAGACTCTCTCTCTCTCTCTCTCTCTCTCTCTCTCTCTCTCTCTCTCTCTCGTTTGGATCGTAAGGTCTGTGTGGCCAGTGTATCTATGTAAACCTCCAACACACACACACACACACACACACACGGGTTCGAGACCCGGGCGGGGAAGAGACATTTGGGCAAGTCTCCTAACGGTGTAGCCTCTGTTCACCTAGCAGTATAAATAGGAACCTGGTATAAGTGGACGAAGTTGTGACGTCCCATCTGGGGTTGGTGATCGGTTACAAGGTGAGATGGGTATCGTACTGGTCAACCTAAGCTACTGGTCAACCTAAGCCTTCGGGTGAGACTGGTACCGTAGTGAGAATGGTATCATACAGATTAACCCTAAGCCTTCGTTTCCAGATGTCGCCAATTGGCTAAAATACAGACTACACACACATCCACAGCCATTCCAACGATTCATAAACACTTAACATGCATTTCACGCAATACATTCCCAGTTAAGGAGGCGTGATAATAATGAACTTAGCTCGCATTGCGCATTGCGTGGATTCCCCTTGACGAACAAGCAAGTGAATTACACATACCCACACACATACCCAAGGTCATGGTAGCCGAGCGCGTTTGGTCACTGTATTGGGAATGCTGGCTCTGGTGTCGGGGGTTTGATCCCACGAGCCGGCAGGAGAAGTTTGCTCTCAAAAAGTTTCCTTGGCCGTGAAGGCTAGGTCTGGACCGACTGAATTGATTTAATTATAAATCAATTGACCACTTGCGAGTTTCGTTCTATAAGGAAGTTGGAGCTGTAGATATATATATATATATATATATATATATATATATATATATATATATTCAGCAGAATTACCTGTTAATTAAAATACGGTTGTTGTACATTTATAAATACATAAAACCCAATGCAACATACTCTTCAGTCATTAGAAACCTACATAAATATTGCATTTCTATTTGCCATCGATGTCTACAGCTTCAACTTCCTTATAGCCTGAAACCCGCAAGTGGTCAATTCAGCCTGAGATGTGTGGGAATACATGTACAAATGCCTGTATGGTATCCTGGAATATGGGTCCTAAGAATTACGTATGCAATGGAATACCTTGTCCATGAAGGATTTCCTTCTCCTTAATATGAATAAGAATAGGTTTAGTATTAGCCTAATCATTAAGCCGTGGTAGAGTTGATTAAAGTATGGACACTCATGCTGGCTGTCATTGGTTCGATCACGGCTGAGAGAAAGAAACATTTAGTAGCTCACATGTATTTTGTGAGATATACTTTATACTGTATATATATATATGTATGTATGTAATGTATATGTATATATATATATATATATATATATATATATATATATATATTTATATATATATATATATTTATTTATATATACATACCGTATTTATATAGAAAAATAAATGCACACATAAGAATAATATATATAAACCAACACTTTACGAAACTGAAAGCAAAAATTTAAAATATATAACAATAACCCATTCTCCAAATTATTTCATGTGCACAGAGAAGTTTTGCATGCTTGTTTAATCTTGCATGACCAACATATGATAACTGGCAGGTCCTGGTCGGTGAATGACAGGGATATGAACACTGTCAGCAGGAGGGCCACATACTAAAGTTTGTATTCAGTCACAACTTTTATCAAATTTTCTGATGTGGATTTTTTTTTTTTTTTTTTTTTTTTTTTTTGAGGGAGAGAGATAATGAATGAATGAATGAATGAATGACTCTGTGTGTGTGTGTGTACCGGTATGTTGATAGTATAATCGCTTTTGCATTGTTTTACGCGAAGCCTTTTATATTAATGCTATTCTGAATTATATTTTCCAAGTGATGACACTATATACAACACATTATAGCTCTTGATGTATCGAGATCCAAAATATAGATATACAGAATACACCATTTTACGAATCTTAAAACACACACACACACGCGCGCGTACACACACACACAACATACATAACGTGTGTCCAGGCATTTTGACCCCGTCCCTTTAATTTGGCTCTCTGTCACTCATTTGGCGAGACACTCGTTACAAGCAGCCTGCATTTTGTCTCCTGCATACACACAGAACAAAAATACTCTATCTGTACCCCATTTACCCCCAATTTAATCCGTATGCCCCCAGCCAAGCTTATATAATCGTTAACCCATTGAGTACCAGCGACGTGTGTTACTTATCATTCGAGCTACATTTAGACGATATAATGCAGAATGCAGCTTAGGAAGGATCTGTGGTAGTTGAAAGGGTAGCTTGAGATAGTTTGAAGCCTAATTATGACTAGAGGTCCTTCCTAAGCTGAATAAAATCGTCTTACCGTCGTTAGAATAGGATGAAAAGGACGACCCTGGTACTGCATGGGTTAAGGGGAGACTGGCCGTTTGTTTGGTCTATTAATTCATTTATTCATATATATTTTTTAATTTCCTCCCTAGACCTCCATCAAGCTTAGAAAATCACCCCCTAGACCCCCCTTCAAGATAAATTTGTACATTTTTCGGTGGAACAATGTTCCGGCCGAAAGCCGGTTCCTTTTATAATTGCAGGCTCGCTATCGCTCGCCAGGAATTAATCGACACCTAAATGGCACGAAAGGTCTTAAAATTGACAACGAAATGGGGCGAAAGGTGTTAAAATTGCCAAACTAATGGGCCGAACGTCTTTTAATCTCAAAACTAGTGGGGCTAAACATTAGGGAGAAGGGGGTCCAGAAAATCGGTCTTCCTCC
>CM064517.1:41183259-41206347 GCA_032716605.1 Paralithodes platypus
ATACTTGTTTTTCATACGTGATACTTGCCACAAACACGCGAAAAACTGTAACCTTTAAGCATCCAACAATACTTTCAGACATTGAAAAAAAAAAAAAAAAAAAAAAAAAAAAAAAAAAAATAATAATAATAATAATAAATTTAGACATATACTTAACCCCTTGAGGATTATGATGCGTTTTGACAGTTTATTATGGTTATCATTAGGTGATGTGTATATAGTTTAGGAGGGATCTGTGAGCGTTAAAAGGGTACAGATGGTCTCGATCGACTGCCATATGCCTTAATCTGAATAAAGTCGTCTAATAGTAGCCAGAAATATGGCAAGTAATGCGTCATAAAATATTGAAAGTGTTAATACAGTAATTGGCGGGTTTGAGGGGAATTAAGGGAGGGGAAATAGTGTGTATGTGTGTGTGTGTGTGTGTGTGTGAGAGTGAGTTATTCAGTTACTTGTTCGTCAAGGGGAATCCACGCAATGCGAGCTAAGCTCATTATTATCGCGCCTCCTTAACTGGGAATGTATTGCGTGAAATGCATGTTAAGTGTTTTATGTACTGTTGGAATGGCTGTGGATGTGTGTGTAGTCTGTATTTTAGCTAATTGGCGACATCGGAAACGAAGGCTTAGGGTGGATCTGTATGGTACCATTCTCACTATAGACGGTACCGTCTCGCCCGAAGGCTTAGGTAGCCATCAGCTTAGGTGAACCATATGATACCCATCTCGCCTTGTACCATTTTTGCCAACCCCAGATGAGACGTCACAACGTCGCCCACTTATTCCAGGTACCTATTTACAGCTAGGTGAACTGAGGCTAACACATGAAAGGAGACCAGCCCAATTTGTCTCCGCCCGGCCGGGGATTGAACCCCCGACCCCTCGTGTGTGAGACGAGAGCTCTACCTACTAGGCTACGGGCTGGGTGTGTGAGCATGGGTGTGTGTGTGTGAGTGTTTGAGCATGGGTGTGTGTGTGTATATGAGTGTGGGTGTGTGTGTGTGTGTGTGTGTGTGTATGCAAGCTTGGGTGTGTGTGAGTGTGTGTGTGTGTGTGTGAGAGCTTGGGTGTGAAGGGGTATGTACTGTATGTGTGTGCGTGTGTGTGTGGGGGTGATTGAAGCTAAGAAAGACGATTCTTCCTCATGTTTAGCCCCATGTTTGTCATAATATGTGATACTTGCCACAAACACGCTAGCATCTGTCGCCTTCAACCATCCAACAATACTTTCAGACATATATAATACTAATACAAACAATAATAATAATAGCAATAATAATAATAAACATAATAATACTAATAATAAACATGATAATAATAATAATAATAATAATAATACATTTAGACATATACTTAACCCCTTGAGGATTATGGTGCGTTTTGGCAGTTTATTCTGGATATCATTAGACGACTTTACACAGCTTAAGAAGGATCTGTGAGCATTAAATGGGTAAAGATGGTCTCGATCGACTGCCATATGCACGTCTTAATCTGAATAAAGTCGTCTAATAGTAGCCAGAAATATGGCAAGTAATGAGTCATAAGATACTGAAAGTGTTAATACAGTAATTGGCAGGGTGTGAGGGGAATTGATGGAGGTGAAATTGTGTGTGAGTGTGTGTGAGCATGGGTGTGTGTGTGTGTGTGAGTGTTTGAGCATGGGTGTGTGTGTGTGAGTGTTTGAGCATGGGTGTGTGTGTGTATGTGAGTGTGTGTGAGCATGGGTGTGTGTGAGTGTGTGTATGCGAGCTTGGGTGTGTGTGTGTATGTGTGTGAGCTTGGGTGTGAAGGGGTATGTATGTGTGTATGTATGGGGGTGACTGAGGCTAAGAAAGACGATTCTTCCTCATGTTTAGCCCCATTAGTGTTCAGATTGTATGACATTCGACTCATTAGTTTGGCAATTTTAAGACCTTTCGACCCATTTCTTTGTCAATATTAAGACCTTTCGTGCTATTTTGGTGTCGATGTTTTTGTTTTCCTGGCGAGCGATAGCGAGCCTGTAATTGTGAAGGAAACGGCCTTCGGCCGTGACATTTTTCTGCCGAAAAAAATACAAATTAATCTTGAAGGGGGATCAAATGGATATTTTTTTTAAAGTTTGATGGAGTGCTAGGGAGGAAACTAAAAAATAAATTAATATTTAAATTAAGGGACCCCCCCCCCAAAAAAAAAAAACACACTGTCCCCTTAAAAAGGCTGCAATAATTCACTGTACCTCATAACCTGGGCTGTTTTCAAGGGGAGGGATGAGACCGGAAGATGTGCTGGCCTGATGTTCCGCGTAGTATCTAGCTCATTCTGTAACGGCCACGTATTTTGTATTGGATTTCAGCTACATTCAGACGATTTTATGAAGCTTAGGAAGGATATGTTGTAGCTAAAATGATTAATTGAGATAGTCGGTATCCGTTTGATTGGTAGACGTCCTTCCCAAGCTTCAAGAAATCGTCTAAATGTATAGCTAAGATCAAATTTAAAAACGTTATCGGTACAGAAGGGGCTAGAGGGGACCTTTGACCTTGCCTTTCGCTAGTTATATTCTCATGTTCTTTCGCATACATTTAATATTGATTTCTGCACAACACAAATAATAATACTTGATTGTGTTTTTTAGGCGTGTGTGCTTGGAAAGTATAAAGGTGGTAATATTTGTTTTCTCTCTCTCTCTCTCTCTCTCTCTCTCTCTCTCTCTCTCTCTCTCTCTCTCTCTCTCTCTTTATTTCTCTCTCTCTCTCAGATTTAGTGCACTTGGTATGTTGTTTCTTGGAGTTATTGGTTTGATTAACAGCGTGTGAGGTATAGCTTATTGTATGGTCCAAGAGTGTACCTTTAAAAATACGTTGTTATATTTAAAAAAAAAAAAAAAAAAAAAACACACATTTACTGTATAACATGTTCAGTGTATAATGGCGCATTTCCTAATTTCATTTTGGCTATAATTTAGTGATTATATTCGATTTAGAAAATATTTGTGGGAAGCAAAGGGTTAAATGAGTGATTTTACCCCTTTCATTTGCTAGAGGTTCTTTGTAAGCTGTATAATATTGTCTAGTGGTATCAACAATGTGTGCATGTGTCACGGAAAGGACCGAAAGGGCTGAATGATCTCCTAGTCTCCCCCCCCCCCCCCCACCCCCTCCCACCCCACCGAATACATCTCCCTTAAGGGGGGCCACCTGCTTTTTTGTATCTTTCTCTCCTTTTCTCTCTGTCCCTGGCTTGTATCTATTCGGCCCCATTCAGCCAACTGTTTTAAGAAATTTATCCCCTTCCAGGTGTCGATTTCTTCCTGGCGAGCGATAGCGAGCCAGCATTGTATGAAGAAATCCGGCTTCGCCGGAGAAATTTTTCTATCGAAAATGTACAAATTTAGCTTGCTGTCAAAACAAAAATATATATATGCTGGCTCGCTACCGCTCGCCAGGAAAATATTGACACCTGGATGGGGGTAAACGTCTTAAAACGGTAGGCTGAATGGGGCCGAATGGATACAAGCCAAAGAGAAAGGGAGAGAAAGAGAAAACAAAGCGAGGTGGGCCCCCTTAACACCGGCCTACGCACAATGTCCCAAACCTGTTAGTAATATTATGTGTGCTCTTCGTGATTGTGTTTTCTCAGGCCACCCCAAGGGACCCCCGCCCCCCCCCCCCCCCCCCCCCTACCACCACCACCACCACCTCTGATCCCGTCCCTCAGGAGTCGTTTGGGAAGAGCTTTTTTGTCTCAATCTCTTTTACAATAGCTGCCATGTTGATTACCGTAGTAGTAGTAGTAGGAGAAGTTGTTGCTGTTGTAATATAAGTAGTAGTAAGTAAATGTCGTATAGCAGTGTTGTTGTTGTACTCTAGGTAGCGCCAACCAACTTGACAATAATCTCGATCCTTTAACTTCTCATAACTCAAAATGAATGAAAGCAATCGAGTTGACATTGCTATCATTTGGGAAGAGACCACCAGGATATAGGTGTGGATATTTACAGCCAGTTTGCTCTAGGCCCTTTTGAGTTAGGAGAACTTAAGGGGTCTATATTATTGCCAAGTTCGTTGGCGCTACCTATAGTAATAGTCGTAGTAGTTCGTTTTACACCCACACAGCATAATAATAATGGGTGCCTTCACAAGGACTGTATGTCTGCCATTTTTTGGATGGGTCGTTTGCTTGATGACGAGATCGGGTCGAATGCGGGAAATCTGAACATCATTCCAAGGCCTATCAATGTCACGTAAAATCCTTACTGTTTCTACCTGTTGATTTTGGATTACTTTGTTAATCAAATTTAAGCTTTTGAATCAAATCAACAAGAATATGTGCCGGATTTCAAGCTACTTATCACATGACTCGAATACCAAATCCGCAGCTGTGAAGTCAGATGATAAAATTCTAAACTATGAGGTGTACTTCATAAGAGGGGTGCTTCATGTATATCGCCTTATAGAAATAATATATAAAAGGCAAGTCAATCAACATGTAAGGCCAGCCAATCAAAACGTAAGGCCAGCCAATCAAAACGTAAGGCCAGCCAATCAAAACGTAAGGCCAGCCAATCAAAACGTAAGGCCAGCCAATCAAAACGTAAGACCAGCCAATCAAAACGTAAGGCCAGCCAATCAAAACAAAAGGCCAGCCAATCAATACGAAAGGCCAGCCAATCAAAACGAAAGGCCAGCCAATCAAAACAAAAGGCCAGCCAATCAAAACGAAAGGCCAGCCAATCAAAACAAAAGGCCAGCCAATCAAAACGAAAGGCCAGCCAATCAAAACGAAAGGCCAGCCAATCAAAACGAAAAGCCAGCCAATCAAAAAGAAAGGCCAGCCAATCAAAACGAAAGGCCAGCCAATCAAAACAAAAAGCCAGCCAATCAAAACGAAAGGCCAGCCAATCAAAACGAAAGGCCAGCCAATCAAAACGAAAGGCCAGCCAATCAAAACGAAAGGCCAGCCATTCAAAACGAAAGGCCAACCAATCAAAACGTAAGGCCAGCCAATCAAAACGAAAGGCCAGCCAATCAAAACGAAAGGCCAGCCAATCAAAACGAAAAGCCAGCCAATCAAAACGAAAGGCCAGCCAATCAAAACAAAAAGCTAGCCAATCAAAACGAAAGGCCAGCCAATCAAAACGAAAGGCCAGCCAATCAAAACGAAAAGCCAGCCAATCAAAACGAAAGGCCAGCCAATCAAAACAAAAAGCCAGCCAATCAAAACGAAAGGCCAGCCAATCAAAACGAAAGGCCAGCCATTCAAAACGAAAGGCCAACCAATCAAAACAAGTGCATTAGTTAAAGACCTTGGGGTTCTTATATCTAGGTACGTCACAGGTCAAAACAAATGCATTAGTTAAAGACCTGGAGGTTCTTATATCTATGTATGTCACAGGTCAAAACAAGTGCATTAGTTAAAGACCTGTGGGGTCTTGTATCTATGTGGGTCACAGGTAATACAACATGGCGGCTGTCTAAGGAAAGTATTGGCCAAACTCTCCCGATCAAAGCCTGTGCCTCTTTATCGCTGTGCTCTCCTCACACCATTTACCAAAGCACAGGAGCCCAGGTGGTTCAAAAACAATCTCATTCCCTATTGCCCTTTGCCTGCCTGCTCTCTCTCTCTCTCTCTCTCTCTCTCTCTCTCTCTCTCTCTCTCTCTCTCTCTCTCTCTCTCTCTCTTCCCCCGCCTTACTTATACAGCTGCCATGCTTATGTTTCCCCCTTGCTTATACAAATGTGCTGCCATGATTGCTTGACTGCATCTTTAGTCTTCTAGTTCTGCTCTTCGCTTGGGGTTTGTCTTTTTATTTCATGTGTGTTGCCCTGCTTATGTATTAATCTTATATTTTTCTACTTTATCGTTACATCACTCACTTTACCTCCTCAATTATTATTCTAAACATTTTCTTTTGTATAGTTTGCCTTCCTCTATCTAAATCATTAATTATGTTTTATTTGGCATTTCATCTTATCTATTTTACTTGGCTTCGCTACCCTCTCAAACTCTAGCTTTCTCTCATCTCTACCCCTTCTACTACCCATTTCTGGCAGGTTCACTTAAAATGTCCACACTCCTAATCGGCCAAATACTAAAACATAAACAAACCCTGACTCGCCTTGCCTAACCTAACCTAGCCGTACTTACCCTGGCCCAAAGAAATGGGGTGAAAGGTCTCAAAATGGCCAAACTAATGGAGCGAACGTCTTATAATCTCTAAACTAATGGGGCTAAACATGAGGGAGAAGGGGGTCCAGAGAAACGAACCCTTCCCCTTAAACCCCCCCCCCCCCCCCTGTACACCTTGTCGACACACACACACACACACAGTTATACCTCACCTCTTCTCGTTGCCCCCTCTGACCCCCCCAGCACTCATGATTTCCCAGGGGGCATATCCGGAAACGGGGGAGGGGGGGGGGAGTGCCAGGGAGTCTTGAGGAGGACCAAACAGATGCTGGGGTGGGGGTGGGGGCTTGTAGTGGGACGGGGGGGGGGGGGGGGGGGGTAATTAATTAACCCCTTATATCAGTGTGTGTGTTTTTTTTGTTTTTTTTTGTTTTTTTTTTACCCTTTCCGGTTAGAAGGTTAACCATAAGGGAGAAAGAAGGACCAGAATCCCCCTCCCCCACTATTAATAGGATGACTTCTTTTCATTTTGTTGTTGTTGTTACTACTGTATTGTTGTGCTATTGTCAAGGTCCCTTTATAGACCTTGTGTTTTGCCTACGATGTTATTCAGCTTCGGAAATACACCTCAACGTAACCAGGTCTCTTGGATTTCTCCCTACACAGCTGGCGTATCACAGAGAGGAGGGGAGGGAGGCAGGGAGGCAGGAGTCTTGAGGGATGGGTCTTTTTACTATTAATTCATTTATTAATTTATTTCTTAGTGTCCTCGCTAGACCTCCATCAAGCTTAGAAAAACACCCCCTAGACCCCCTTCAAGATAAATTTGTAAATTTTTCGGTAGAAAAATGTCCCGGCCGAAGGCCGTCTCCTCTTTAAATTTCAGGCTCGCTATCGCTCGCCAAGAAAGAAATCAATACCTAAATGGCACGAAAGGTCATAAAATTGATAACGAAATGGGGCGAAAGGTGCTAAAATTGCCAAACTAATGGGCCGAACGTCTTATAATCTCAAAACAAATGGGGCATAACACGAGGGAGAAAGGTGACCAGAAAAACGGCCCATCTTCCCTTGAGGGTTGACGAGGGAAAAACAAGTGCTAAGGCGAGAAGGAAAAGGGGTGCGCAGTTAGAGGAGTTTGGCTTTTTTTTTTTTTCAACTCACTTTTGAATTGTTCACGTTATTTTTAGTATCACTATTATTATCATTATTATCATTATTGTTATTATTATTATTATTGCATGTAAGTTTCCACACCTCTTCCCTGGCTAACTCTTCCCAGATGGTAGAAATATTAGCTCGATTACTCTAGCCGTCTTTGAATATTAAGAGGTTGTAGTCTGAATTTCCAACCTACCCATAATGAACAGGGTATAGCCATGGTGAGAAGGGGAGGGATAAAATGACGAGTCCTAATGACTCGGTGGTGTAAAGGTCAGAGGTCATGAGTGTGGGGTAATGAGATGGTTAGGTCAGAGGAAATGAGGGGTAATGAGATGGTTCAGGAGGGAAATGGGAAGAAGGAGGGACAAAAAAGAGAAATGTTTGGTCAGGCAAGGTCATGGGATAATGTTGACCGAAGAGGAGAGAGAGAGAGAGTGTGTGCGTGTGTTTGTTTGTGAGTGAGTGCTTTTGTATGTGTGTGTGATACATTATTCTATATATTTATCTATTGCCAGACGTCATGATCCGCGAAGGGATGGCCATGAATGAATCGCCCCCTTGCACCTCTGTCCCCAGTCATTCGACGCCCCTCCTCCCATCCAACACTGCTTTCACACATATACTTCTTAACTCCATCCTTCCACCTCTCTATCGGTCTACTTCTTCCTCTATGTCTTTCCATTTCACGCTCCTACACTCTCTTAGTCATTCTCTCGCTTCCCATAGTTGGCCGAACCATCTCAAGGCGTTTCTTTTTACACTTTCCAGCACATCTACATCCACACCACGCCACTCTTATACTTCCTCATTTGTCTGTCTATCCATCCATGTAACTCTGCACGTACCTCAAGTAACTCATTTCCACCCCTCTCACTCTTGGTTTGTGTCTCTCCAACAACCTCCATGCTTCGCTCTAGTACGGCAATGTCGGGATTACCAAACTATCATGCAAGGACCTCTTTACTTCCATGCTGACCACCCAATTTCTTGTTACTGCTTTCAGCGTTCCAACAACCCTCTTCCCCTGTTGCACCCTCTCCCACAATTCTTCCTCCACACTCCCATCCTTACTCAACACACTTCCCAAATACTTAAATGAGCTGACAATCTCCATAACCTGACCGTTCAACCTCACCTCACACTCTGTAACTGCATCCCTTTCTAAGACCATAACCTTACTCTTCCCCGCATTTACCTTCAGATTCCGTTTTTCATACACTGTTTCAAACATATTTATCAGACCCTGCAACTTCCACTCACTATCACTCATCAGAACTGTATTGTCAGCAAACTGGAGTACAGGCAACTTCCACTCATTTCCTTCCCTTATCAGTGGTACACCAACATCCACTGCTCTTTCTTGTATTTCTTTCTTGACTCCATATATATATTGAACAACCATGGAGACATCACACATTACTCGTTATAATTCCTGATCTTTCGTTATGCTTTCATTTTACAAAAATCCCTAAGCTATTGCAATCCTTGGGAATAATCTATGGCAGTCAGTGTAAATTAATTAATCAATCAAGCTTATATGTAATTTATATGTAATTAATCAATCAACTTATATGTAATTTATATGTAATTAATCAATCAACTTACATGTAATTTATTTTATATATTCCGCCAAAATTACAGACTCGCTTTCGCTCGCCACGAAAAAATTGACACCTAAATGGCACGAAATTTCTTAATATTGACTAAGAAAAGGGGTGAAAGTTCTTAAAATCGCAAAAATAATGGGCCGAACGTCTTAAAATCTAAAAACTAATGGGGCTAAACATGAGGGAATAGGAGGGCCAAAAAAATCAACCATCTCCCCTTAATATTAAAATAGGCTCCCAAATGTGGTAATTTACGAGGTTATGATGTTAGCATTGGTTGTGTTGTTATCATTATAAAATATTTTATTAATATTTTATTAACTGTCTTGATAGCGTAATGCATATATGCGCGGAATATCGGTGTGAGTATCCTAGGCTCGAGTCCTTGGAGTGCCACATGTATTTGTTGATTTAATTAATTTACTTTAGAAGTAAAGTTGGTTGGTGAAAAACATTGAATATACTGTACCGCAAACCTCCCTTCCTTCTGCCTCATATGCCAGTGACTCTAATTAAAACAGGTAAAGCGTTAGCCTGGTCGTTTAATTTTACCTTTTTTTCGTTACAGGTAAAGAGATTATGCCCGTGCGGAGGTCGGCAGGCTTATGGTGTTGGGGCCAAAGACAAGGACAGAGGAGAAGGCAAGGATAAATGAAGTAATTAAGGATATAGGCAAAGGAAAATATAGTCAGCAAGAGGATAAATGAGGTAAGTAAGGATAAAGGAGGGGAAATATCAACTAAAGGATAAATGAAGTAAGTAAGGATAAAGGAGTGAGAAACAAAGTGACCAAAAGGATAAATGGAGTAGTAAGGATAAAGGATAGATAGATAAAGTCAACAAAAGGATAAATGGAGTAAGTAAGGATAATGGAGGGGGAAATATGGCCAACAAAAAGTGAGTGAAATTGAAATTCTGGAAACTAAATTAGGGTTAAAAATTGAAAAATATGTTTGTTGTACTTGTTTATACATAATTGTTGGTTGGTATATTGTGCAGTTGTGAGGTTGAACATCTACAGTTTTTCTTAACCTAGGTACAACACAATGCTTATTATACCTTAAACCCGGCAAGCGCGCCAATGGCCTGTGACGAACGTAGTTATATGCGAATTAATTACCCAAGCTTCTGACATAATTTGTTATATCTACCATATAAAGCCAAATTTATTTTCTATATGCACTTAATTTACTTATATGATAAACATATGAACCTTGAAGAGCAATAAAACCAGTGGGAAAAGCATTTGAGTAGTGAAAAATTAATATATTGGCCGCCCAGTCGTATGAGGGGGAGAGAGAGACACCCTCCCATCGCAACGCCTTGCAACACACTGAGCAGTGCCGGAGAGATTTTAGTGTTGCATAGGATCTCTAAATGACTCGCTGGTGTATACAAACCTGCGGGAGAGAAATTTGTGCGTAAAATAGCCGATAAATGATGAAATAAAAGGAAACATAGGTGATAATTGATGAGGGAGGGAGGGGGGGAAATGTGGGGAAGGAAGGGAAGGGGGGGTTGAGAAATATATGGATGAGTGGTAGGAAGTACTAGAGGGGAATTATATCACCTAATGACATATTTCTTTTGATTTGAGAGCCCCTGGGGCGTTTTTGAAGTTTTTTTTCATGGTCTTGCTTCCGTGAGGCTTATCGCATTCGCTATACACATACTTCCGTGAGTTCTATCGTACTTCTCAGGTTAACTAGAGGTCACGTGCAACCTTTGGCGACCATGAGGATCCTGGGTTCCCACCATATGACGTACGCAGACGTACTGGTGAGATCTACAGATGTATAGGCTAACACAAGCGGATAGTTGAGCAGCTTACCGTTACAGTCCTCTCCATCGGGATGGCCGAATAAACCTTTAGGATTCTAGTCGGCTTGAACCATCGACCTCGCGGTTATCATGCTGCGCCTTAAACCACTCGGCCAACCCAAACCATGTGTGCACGCTTGTGCGGGCATTCATAGGTGAATGTGTGTGTGTGTGAGTGTGACTTATAAATCCATTAAGGTTGATAGCCTCTGTAGTCCTATTGTAACTAACTCCTTGAATCAGATAATTATGACCTGCGTAGCGGAGTAGAACGTACTGAATTCGTAACATTGTGTGAAGCCATCGACTGACTTAATAAAACAGAGCCTTTTCTAATTCAGATATTTTGTTTTTCGTTCATATAAGCACATTATTGTTGGAAGCACGTCGTCTATAAAGCCATATAAAGGAATTGTGCAAAATAGTTAGTTGTTATAATTATTGTGAAATATAACAAGACGTATAAACCAAATATGATTAAAACCCACAATCATGTCGTGAAATAGGGGATGCAAGTATTCAGTAATAATAAAGAGTATGTGGTGATGGTTTTCACATATAAGTCAGTTATACTATTCCTTAAACAAGTATGTGTAATATGTGCATGCATGTGTATCTGTCTGTCTGTCTGTCTGTGTATGTGTTTTTTTTTCCTATATTCCAACTACTCCCTCTCGGGCATAGGTCGATAGCCTTTACACTCTACCGCTGAACACGGTGAGGCCCGTGAGGTCTTGTTCCAGTCTAGGGAGTGAGACATGCGAAGCACCTATTCACGGCTAGAACCCAACTCCATCTCTGAAGCTGCTTCGCCTCTGCGCTTCACAGTCTCACTTCCCAGGCTCGGACCCTCTCTCTCAGAACGCCACCTATTGAGCAATTAACTCACTAGGCATTGCCCCCTGTAGCATATTTTGAATATGGGAATATTCATACAGTGCTATTTAATCAGGGAACAATGAGGGTATTTTGTTTTGGCATTTCGGTGTGCTGTGATAATGCACTGAAACTAGGTACAGCACAAATTCCATCCCAATAATATGTGTATGTGTGTGTGTGTGTGTTTGTGTGTGTGTGTGTTCACTCACTTGTTCGTCAAGGGGAATCCATGCAATGCGAACTAAGCTCATTATTATCGCGCCTCCTTAACTGGGAATGTATTGCGTGAAATGCATGTTAAGTGTTTATGAATCGTTGGAATGGCTGTGGATGTGTGTGTAGTCTGTATTTTTAGCCAATTGGCGACATCTGGAAACGAAGGCTTAGGGTTAATCTGTACGGTACCATTCTCACTACGGTACCAGTCTTACCCGAAGGCTTAGGTTGACCAGTAGCTTTGGTTGACCAGTACGATACCCATCTCACCTTGTAACCGATCACCAACCCCAGATGGGACGTCACAACTTCGTCCACTTATTCCAGGTTCCTATTTTTACTGCTAGGTGAACAGAGGCTACACCGTTAGGAGACTTGCCCAAATGTCTCTTCCCCGCCCGGGTCTCGAACTCGGGACCTTCTGCAATGTAGTAAGGCCTATCTTTTCCAGTTGTTCTTCATAGCTGCACCCTCTCAATTCTGGAACTAATCTTGTTGCTGCCCTCTGAACTTTTTCCAGTTTATCTATGTGCTTCTTCAGATGTGGACTCCATACAACTGTTGCATATTCAAATGTGGGTCTTATAAAGGTAACTATTAGTTTTTTAATCATATCCAAATCCACGTATGAAAAAGCAACCCTAACATTGGCTAGCAGTCCATAAGCGTTTCTCACTTTCTCGTTTATGTGATCTTCAGGTGATAGTTTGGGATTTATTATTACCCCAAATATTTTTCTTTCCTTGAAGGTTTAAGCTCTTCTTCACCCATTTTATATCTTCCATGCGGCCTTCTTTGACTTTCACCCATCTCCATGACATGACACTTCTCTGCATTAAAATCCATTTGCCAAATTTTACTCCACTCGAAAATACTCGTGACATCCTGCTGCAGAGCCACGCAAGAATCTTGATCTCTTATTTGTCTAAGTAACTTTGCATCATCAGCAAACAGGTTAACATAACTTTCCGAGCTGATGTTACCTGGCATATCATTAATATACAGTAGGAACATGATCGGTGCTAAAACAGCGCCCTGCGGTACCCCGCTCGTAACCTCTTTCCAACTTGAAAATTGTCCTCTGACTACTTTTCTCATCTTTCTTCCAACAAGAAAATCCTTCATCCACTTAAGAAGTGATCCTCCAATTCCGCCTTTCATTTCCAGCTTCCATAATAGCCGTTGATGTGGAACACGATCAAAGGCCTTTTAAAAATCTAAATAGATGCAATCCACCCAGCCCTCTCTCTCTTGCACCATTTCATTAACTCTATCATAGAAACTTAATAAATTAGTCACACATGACCTACCTGATCTAAAACCAAATTGCTTACTTTATAATAAACTATTTTTTTCTAAGTGTTCTACCCATCTCTTTCTAATCAACTTCTCTAAGACCTTGCACACTACACTCGTGAGGGACACTGGTCGGTAATTTAGAGGATCATCTCTATTTCCTTTCTTGAACAAGGGGACGATGTTTGCTGTTTTCCATATGGTGGGTAACTTTCCTTCTCTTAACGATTGTTCAAATATAATGTTGAGTGGGTGGCTTAATTCCTCCGCGCATTCCTTCAAAACCCAGCATGAAACTTCATCTAGTCCCATCGCCTTCCTTTGATCTAAATTCATCAGCAACTCTCTAACTTCTTCTTTCTTGATAACTATATCATCCATTCTAGTTTCCTTTACTCGATTGTCTTTATCTTCTATGAATCCATTTTCTTTAACAAAAACTGACTGCAACTTTGCATTTAATACTTCACTTATTGCTTGTTCATGTTGATAAACTTCACCATCCACAACAACTCTCTGTATTTTATCTTTCACTTTTAGTTTCCTTCTAATATTGCTGTAAAAAAGATTAGGTTCTTTATCATTTCTGTTTGTTATAACTTTTTCATAATTTGCTTCCTCTTTTCTTCATACTTGGGTATACCCATTTCTTGCCTGCTTGTATTTGTGATATGCTTGTTTTGTGTTATGTCTCCTATATCCATTCCATAACAGATCTCGCTTCTCTTTGGCTAGTCTACATCTCTCGTTAAACCATTCTGTTTCCCCTTCTCTGATTTCCCTTTTGTTTGGGTATTGTGTGTGTGTGTGTGTGTGTGTGTGTGTGTGTGTGTGTGTGTGTGTGTGTGTGTGTGTGTGTGTGTGTGTGTGTGTGTGTGTGTTTATATATTGATGTATGTATTATTTTTAGGGCTATACCATGTAATATTTTTTTTATTTTTTTATTTTATTTTTTATGTTCTTTTTTATTTATTTTCTATCACAAGTAATTCCCTGAACTGGACCAAAATGTACTTGAGATATTATTTATGCCATTTAAAACGCACACATTCTCACTCACTCACTCTTTATATATCTATCTATCTATATATCTATCTATCTATAGCTATCTATCTATCTATCTATCTATCTATCTATCTATCTATCTCAACTCAAGTATAGTAACAGGAGATGGTAAGCCTAATTTATTCCTTGCTCACTCTCTCACTTTGACGTCATCCTTGGCACCTGCTCTCTCTCTCTCTCTCTTTCTTTCCTGTATTTGTGGCCAAAACAACTCTAAAACGTGAACTCTTGACCATCTCGTTTGGATCGTAAAGTCTGTGTGGTCAGTGTATATGTTTAAATATATTCTCTCTCTCTCTCTCTCCAATTTCAAGTATTCGCGGCTGAACCATGCCTACTAGAAATATAAGTCCCGACCACCTCACATGGATCGCAAGGCCCGTGTGGTCAGTGTATATACAGGTAAAGCTAGAATATAATCCCTCGCCCACCTTCTCTCTCTCTATCTCTCGCTGACGTACCTACCTCTAGCTTCCTGTTGACGTCACCTGCCTTTCATTCTGACGTCCAGTGCCTTTCTTTATGGATGGCATTCTTCCGGTTAAGGGTGGATGGGCGTATTTCTTTTTCTTATTAATTTATCTTGCCAGCCCTATGGGCGTTCTATTTGGGAACTCGGTGGTCTGGTTAAACAAATTGTATATACAAAAAATGATTTATCTTATTATTTTTCTGGTTTCCTCCCTAGACCTCCCTCAAGTTTAACAAAAAACACACACCCTCAAGACCCCCCTTCAATATAAATTTACGTTATTCGATAGAAAAATTTCCAGGCCGAAGGCCGAGTCCTTTTAAATTACAGGCTCGCTATCGCTCGCCAGGAAGAAATCGACACCTAAATTGTATGAAAGGTGTACATAATATTGGCAAAAAAAAAAATGGATCGAAAGATCTTGAAATCGCCAAAGTAATGGGCTGAACGTCTTATAATCTCCAAACAAATGGAGCTTAACATGAGGGAGAAAAGGGACCAGAAAAACAATATCCCCCCCCCCAAATTCCCTCTTCGTACGGAATTCAATATCCTTTTCACCCGATACCTGATCACTTGACTTGACGTGCTTTAAGGGGAGGTCTCCACTTGAGGGATTGTTTTCTTGACCCCTTTCTCCCTCATGTTTAGCCCCATTGCTTTTGATATTATAAAACGTTTGCCCCATTAGTTTAGCGTTTTTAAAGAACTTTCACCCCATATTAAGACCTTTCGTGCAATTCAGGTGTCTATTTTATCCTGGCGAGCGATAGCGAGCCTGTAATTTAAGAGGAATCGGCCTTCGGCCGGGACATTTTTCCATCGAAAAATGTACAAATTTATCTTGAAAGGGACTCGAGGGGGTGTAATTTTAAGGTTGATGGAGGTCTAGGGAACAAACTAAATACCTCCCCTTAACCCGGGAACGACGAATGTCCTCAATTGAGTCTGTAGTGAGAATTTTTTTTTTTTTTAATCTATTTTAGGTAAGAACTATTTATGTGTACATTCCTACCGACACTGTTTATGTAAGCTATGATGCATTATGTAATACTGTACTATAATGTATGTAGCTTAAGATGATTATATTGTATGAACAGCCATTGTATATTTAAGGGGGGTCACCGTTTTTTTTTTAAAATCTTTCTCTTCTTTTCTCTCTTTCCCTGGCTTGTATCCATTCAGCCCCATTCAGCCAACTGTTTTAAGACTTTTATCCCCATCCAGCTCTCTCTCTCTCTCTCTCTCTCTCTCTCTCTCTCTCTCTCTCCTTTTGATTCCGTCACTAAGAAATAAATCTTATCATGAAAGACTAAACAAATTGATTTGTTTTCACTTAAGAAAAGAAGATTGCGAGGTCAATTAATAGTGTTTCAAGATACTAAAGGGATTTGACAAAATTGATGTGGATTCACTTTTCAAAATAGATAATAGTTCATTAACTCGGGGAAATGGAATGAAATTAAAAACCAGGAGGGCGAATCTCGATGCCACAAAGCACTTCTTCACCTACAGTGTGGTCATCGAGTGGAACAAATTGGCAGAGAAAGTGGTACAATGTAAGACAATTGACACATTCAAAAGAAGTCTAGACATTCAGTTTAAAGAGGTGGCCATAATATAGGTAAAACAAAAATAAAAAAATAAATAGTGAAGCATCAGTAGTATATTATATTTATTAACTTCGTCCTTTACTATACATTTCCCAGTAGAATATTTTCTCATTCTGCTGAGGAACTTCTTTCCCCAACTAAATTTTATGCCGACCAGCGGTCGGAAGGATGAGGTGGGTGGGGAGAGAGCCTTCTGCTTTGCTATCCTTGCCTTCCACTTTGTAGCATATTCTATTTTATCATTAAGTCCTGACTACCTAGTAGGGACTGCAAGGTCTGTGTAGTCTGTATATATATGTAAATATGTAACTCTCTCTCTCTTTCTCCCCCCTATATATTCTGACACCATACCTAAAGGGAATCTGCCACCACCTCTCCCTGTAGTGTTGGTTTCCCTTTACGAGGCGGCTGGTGGTAGATCCTAGGGTACCTTTATACGAGAGGGTAGCGGCAACTTAACCAGTGGACGCCATTTTGTTTCACCCTACTCGTTTTAACCCATAGCGCACCCTATTTTGACGCTTATTAATTTTATTTACTCAATTTATTCTATTTACTCTATTTATTCTATTTATGTCATTTTATTTATACCTCTCTTTAATTTGTTGCTATCTACCAATCTACATCTATCCGGGCCCTTTAAGGGGGTCACCGGCTTTTTTATCTTCCTCTCCTTTTCTCTCTTTCCCTAGCTTGTATCCATTCGGCCCCATTCAGCAAACTGTTTTAAGACGTTTTTCCCCATCCAGGTGTCGATTTCTTCCTGGCGAGCGATAGCGAGTCAGCATTGTATGGAGAAACCCGGCTTCACCGGAGACATTTTTCTATCGAAAAATGTAAAAATTTAGCTTGCTGTCAAAACAAAGATATATATATGCTGGCTCGCTACCGCTCGCCACGAAAATATTGACACCTGGAAGGGGGTAAACGTCTTAAAATAGTAGGCTGAATGGGGCCGAATGGATACAAGCAAAAGAGAGAGGGAGCGAAAGAGAAAAACAAGCGAGGTGGGCGCTCTTAAGTTGCCGGCCGCCATATTGCTTCCAACTCACGGGATTCCCTATGTCGTTACTCTGTATAAAATGGTACTTTTCGGTGGCTGTATGAATTTAACACTGTGGCCTATTTTGTCAGTCAGATATTTCAGGTTTCTCTTATGCTTAGAGTGTTTAACCCCTTCTATACCGATGAAGTCTTTTCCAGTTTATACTTGCTTTATTCAGACGCTTTTGTGCAGTTTAAGAAGGATCAATGGTAGTCAAAAGGGTTAAGAGAGATAGTCCAAAGCCTCTTAATTGCTGGAGGCCCTTATTAATCTTAATAAAATCGTCTCATAGTAGCCAGAATAAAATATATAAACGTCGCCGGTACAGAAGGGGTTAAGATCGGTATGTGGTAACCCAGGTTCGAATCCCGGTAGGATCACATGCTTTCATTAATTTCATTGGGAAGTGTTTGGTGTTGGAAGTGAAATTTATAAAGTATATTGCATAATTAATTCCGGCGACCCTTATATTACTTAACTTCCTTCCCCCCCCCCCTATTTTCTTTCCTATATTTTGTTACTCCTATTGTTTCCCTATTTATCTCATCATCATCATCTTTCTTTCTTATTTCTCCTCCCTCCTATTTTCTCTTCTTTATTGTTTTCTTCTATCGTTTCCCAGGCTATTTATCTCATTCTTTCATTTATCCCTTCCCCTTTCTCCCCCCCCCCCCCCACTTTTCCTCCTTTATTTTGTTTCTCCTAATATTTCCTAGGCTTTTTTCCTCATCTTGTTTCCTCATATTTCTTCTCCTTTCTCCTCCTCCCATATATCTATCTATCTATCTATCTATATATATTTATATATAATTATATATATACTGGCTGCTATTACACAAATGTATTATACTTAGAAGGGATTGCGAGAGACAGAGAGCTAAGGGATTTTTCTAAACTCCTTTCTCCCTCATGTTAAGCCCCTTTAGTTTTTAAATTTTAAGACGTTCGTCCCATTAGTTTAGCTATTCCAAGGCATGTCGCCTTCATTTCCTTGTCAATTATGAGACTTTTCTTGCAATTTAGATGTGGATATTTTCCTGGTGAGCGATAACTAGGCTGTAATTTAGGAGGCAGCCGGGACATTTCTCTACTGAAAAATGCTCAAATTTATCGCGAGGGGGGTCCTTGGGGTATTTTGTATTGTTGATGGAGTTCTAGGTAGGACATTGTATAATTGCTGCCACACTATAATGCAAAGGAAGTCACCGGTACAGAAAGGGATATAGATAGTTGCCAAAAAGTTAATCATCGGACTGATAAGGTTAATCCATCATAATTGAAAGGATAAAGGGCCTGGTGATAAAATAATGATGGGTTAATGGAAACGTCAGGGGTAGCGAGTGACATTGGGGGCCTCTGGGGACGGATGAGAGAGAGAGAGAGAGAGAGAGAGACACAGTTGACGTAATAATAGGGTGTATTGAAACAACACTTACATACTTCAAGTGCTAAGTACAGATTAAAAAAACAAGTTCACTTTATTCTATAATGAAATATAAAATAATTAAGATCAATTATTTACAGGATATACAGTAAAATAATCAGTGTCGTCCAAGCATGTGCTATAAACCGAACACTGGCATTGGTCTCCCCCTTCATTCCCCCCCCCCCCTTCCTCCCCCCATCCTCCTAGTTTATACCCAGGAATGTTGAATTATAAACATAATTCGTTTTCGGGTTGGCATAATGTAATTTATGTTCCCTTTATAAATCGTTTACAACTAAAATATGTTCTGTTATTATCAAACATTTATGTATCTTTCTTTCAACATAGGAAACACCGAAGGTATCTTGGATGAAACAAATTACGATCTTCAAGTGGTCTGCAGATATTACTGTCATATGTTAGTAATTATTACCAATTTTGAATGATAAATAGAACCACAAAATGTGGGCATTACGAAGTTATTTCGAAATGTTATTTAATGTATTGTACAGTTGTGAACATTAATTCAATACAAACATATTCGAAGCGGTTTCGGGTTGAATTGAATCTTCTAACTAATTTATACTGGGTATTTGAATTTCAGAGATTCTTTTAGTCAGTTCGACACTTCTAAATCGATCAGAATTAATTACCACTGTTGTACAGTCATGAGCATAAATGCTGCGACATCAACCAGATAACGTCAACTCCTTCATCACTAGGGGTTTATACTAAGCTGAATAAAATCGTTTGACGGTAGCTAGAATGAAATATACAAATAATTGTGAGTTTGAATACAAAGTTTTGCAATACCTTTGGAGACAAATGGGCGAAAACTATTTGGTTGGTGTCGCAGTATTTATGCTCGTGACTGTACATGGTCATTACAGTGTAATAAGAAGATTAATTGAAACAAATACTGTATAATTCCCACCAAGTGATGTAATACAGTTTTGAAAAATTATTCGATGCATTTTATGAAGCTTCGGATTCCACTCGAATCTGCTAAAATATGGAATTATCGGCGTGGACATGATATCATGACTTGTTTCCAAATATCTAACCTATTATTTTTACAGTACAACTGTTACACACCAATATTGTCAGTAATAGTCGATGACGTTATAATTGAGACAATGAGCAATGATTAAGGAAACTTCACTTCACACACACACACGTCTCCCTTTGTCACGCTTATTTTATTTACCTTACATAAACATGGAAATGAGAGGTTTATGTGTGTGTGTGTATGTCATTAATTTGTTTTAACCTCACTCTTTTATAACATGAGGGTGTGGTCACAATTGTACGGTATGTATCATTTGGCTCCTATAACTTTTCGTATTGCTCGATGACTCTTCATTCCTGAACATAACTGTACACTCGGTCCAAAAAGTATCTGCACCCCTACCCTGATAACCTGGTGTGTACACCTTGGTAGGGTTTGCATATCTACCTGTAGCTATATCCATCTATACTACTATCTACCTATACTACCTAAGACCTACTACCTACGACCTACAAGCTATACTACCAAGCTGTACACACCAGATTATCAGGGTAGGGGTGCAGACACTTTTTTGACCGAGTGTACATGCAATATACTATCTTCATTAAATACGTAACAATTGCTTAAGAACGATCAGCTCCCAATAGAACTACGCTTTATAAACGATTGAATTATGCTGGGGTTACACATTCACGTATATCGCTCCCGTATGCTCCCGTCAGGCGTGATCGCCAATTTTGTGTTATGACGGGCGTAGTCCGGCCGTGTACGCCCGTATAGACTACGACTATTGCACTTCCCGACATACGTACCGTAACGGGGCCAGTGTTACGTCAGACGTAATGTAGTCGTATGGAGCTACGTACGTGCTTGCGACTTGCGTAAGCATGTCCCCGTTAGTCCGCCTGGGCTGCCCGATTTGCGGGAACACAGGCCACGCCCATGGCCACGCCCCCACAAGACCTACGTAGCTGAGGCCGTACGTCTTGTGAGTTTGTAGGCATTACGTGGACCGTGTCCGGACAATCGTAGGCACACCCCGTCTGTCCAAACACAGACAAAGACAGTCTTTGTCAACCACGTAGGTCTGGGTTGGAATCTGGGAACTACAAAAGGGCAGGAATGGCCACACCATTCCCATTCCCAGTCCTTCATCGGCACCATGAACAACATCGCGGAATTCATCCTGGAGGAGTTCAATTTTGTGAACTCCCTTTATAGAGGAAAGACCATTCATCCTTGTAACCTTTAACCCGCTGAGTGCCAGCCAATGTTGACTGTGTGCTTCTGCCAGTGCCAGATTTTTTTTTTTTTTTTGGCTAAATCTATTGTTACGGCTGGATCGGCAATACATATTCGGGATTCTTGATCGTAGGACAGAAATGGCTTAAGTGACAATGACACGCTCGATTCCAGTCCCAAATACTATATGCTCCAGACAACAAAAGCACCAACGCCCTACAGAGTTATCGTCTACGGTAACGAGGTACCTTAACTCGGCGAAAGTGTACAACAGGGGTAGGCTATGAGGCTAAACTCCCTCAGACATTTATAGGTTACGTTATTACTAAAGAAATGCAATACTCAAGAAACTACGTTAATATTAAGCCTCTAATAATGTAGAATAGAAGCAGGCTAAAGGTATGACAGTGAAATGCTAAATGACAAATGTACACGCCTACTTGAAAGCGCGTGCACTACAATAACTGTCCCCTACTAACATGCACTAGCATGTAGCATACAAGATGTTCATGATCCAGTAGATACCTAATAATACACATGGGAGGAACAAAAATAGTAGTCACTTATTATAATAATGAATCTATACTTGGAATAACTAAAAGGTTGCAGGCAACAGTACTGCGCCGGTAGCCTACTACCGCATAGGCTACTTCGCTTCTCTCACTCTGTCTCCCCTCCGAGTCCGTATGCGCCCTACGCAACAGAACTCCGGACACAGCAGCAAAACGACAGTGCAGTTAATTGATACATGAAAGTATTAATAGTGTTGTCTTGTGTGTGAGTAATGTGTATTGTAAAGGGTTACATACATATACTTAAAGAGAGCTGCAATGCATAGTAAAATAAAGATATATCCCACTCATCATCCCCATGTGTTCTAGCTAGCAGGCCAAGTCACAGGAACAACGAGTCCCAGCACCGAAAGCGAGAACCCAGGAGAAGACTGTAGAGAACACAAGGACAGATAAATTACGTTACTCTACTATACCGGCACTACGAGCGAGCTGTAGTCTCGGGTACTACACTCGCTCCTGGCTCGGTATGCAAATCAAGGCTAAGTCCTCGTCCCTCTACAGACAACTCCTGGGCATGGTCGGGCTCTTACACATGGCACCAGTCTAGTCACAAATGGGATGATGAGCGGGGCATATAACTCGTGAACATGTAGAACGTTCACCAACTATCCTCATCAAGAAGATCGCTGTTCACATTAACCCCTTAAATCTAATACATGTAAATATATGCTTGTCCTAAGAGTAATACGAGAGGTGAGTGCTGAAACTCCTTTAGGACCTCAAGGGAAGGTTATGCATTTAAATAGAGAGAAGAATGAAATGAGAGTAATGTCGTCAGAGAGAAAGAGTGCAACAGTGAGAAGTTGGGAGAGAGGGCAAGGGATGTTAGAATCTCAAAGGTTCTAGGCAACCTGGTCATGGAACACGCAGCCAGCCTCCAGGCAGTGTGCTGTACGACAACATGGGCCCAGCCCAGGCAGCGTAGGCAGGCAACAATGGACTACCAACCCTGTCGCGCCTAGCTATAAGCGCAGGGCTGCCAACCAGTCCATACATCTGGCAACCACCCGGCCGGCAGCGTGGCGCGTTGCTACCCTCTTGCTCTGAAGCCTAACTCACTCTCTCTCTCTGAACTCCCATTGTCTTATCTATCAACTTCTCTATTGATACTACATATTAAATGGAAGGTCTCGACATGGCTTAAAACAAAACCCACCACTGGTTAGCACATGACGAGACCTTTGCAGAGATACAAAGAACATAGTTATAAGTTGTCACACTCAATATACATTGCGGCTGACGGTAGCCAGATCACGGGCGGTACAGTCGAGTACCAAGGAGTACAATCAGGTTGCGTTGCAAAGCACTGGGGTGCGTCACAGCCCCCCCAAGATTTTAGATAATCGACCTTAGAAGCATTATCAAAATCTGACAGGCAACCAACCGACCTGCTACCCTTAGCTGCCACTAATTGCAAAAGGTGCACAACAACTGAAGTGTGAATTATACATAAAACACAATATCGCATGCATCATGCTACAACAATAAAGACTTACAAAACTAAAAAAAAAAAAAAGAGTTTTCTCGTTTATTTTATTGTTTTATAAT
>CM064517.1:41206447-41248947 GCA_032716605.1 Paralithodes platypus
GACGGAGGTAAGGCCCCAATTAAGACCATAGAAAAAGATTTTGAGAACCATAAATTAAAGTCATGAAAAGGAAAGACCACTTGAAATGTGTGGTAACGCGGCGGTCCATAACCCCGGATTAAAACAAGCTCATACGGACAAAAATAGAGCCATAAGAAATTAACAACGCAGTCCAAGGTCATGTGCGAAACAAGAGAAGGTACTGTATGTGGACAATTGGACCACCTTTGTAGGTGAACCTCAGTCCCCTGTACAGGCTGGAGATGGCATTCATTTATCAGAAAAGAGGGCGTTCAGCACATGAGTGCCACACCCTAAATTCAAGGCAACCTACATTGCCCTACGGAAAACAACCGCCAGTCAGGACACGAGAGAATAACTATGCTCAAGTAGACTCATCTGGAGATATTGATATCGCATACCCTTCCTTCCCCGGAAAAGCCCTCCCACAACCCCACCCAATTCAAATCTCCACCCGCACAGTTAAGAGAAAATAAATAACCCCACCCAACCCTTAGAAGTCCATCACAACCATTTACTAAAAAAGGAAACTGGTCCAACAAACCCCCAATGGCCCACAAGTATGCGAAAACTTACCTCCGTGAACCACAAAAACAAACTAAACCCCCCCACCCCACCCCATCCAAGCCAACCCAAGCCAACTGAATGGCATTTAGACAACCCGCCAGCGGCTTTCAAGCTCATAAACCCCAAACCCATCCTGCACCAATAAAGAAAAAACAAAATCCCGCGCCATGCTGAGAGAAATGTTATAAAAATAATATCCATAAATTGCCTGCTCAATAAGAAACAAAATAGACGAACTCAAATGTCTGTTATTAAATGAGAAAGTTGACGTTATTTGTATAACGGAAACACATCTGAACCTTAAAAATAAAGATCTACTCATGCATATCACATAGAGCCATATAAATTTTTCATAAAGACCGTAACAATGGAAAACAAAGAGGGGGGGTTGCAATGTACGTTGCAACCTACTTAAACCCAGTCGAGGTGACTCTCCCCGAAAGTTTATGCAGAAATAGTGTGCGTCAAAATAAATAAAAAAAACATGAACTTAAATATCACTACAGCGTACCGCCGAGGGAGACAAACTGTTGCCGATGATACAATTTTTTATGAAATACTAGAGAAAACCCTTAATTCCGACGAAACAGTTTTACTAGGTGACTATAACCTCCCCCTAATTGACTGGAATAACACGACCGGAAAAAATGCAGAGTCACGCCTAATGACAAGCTTCATCCAGGACAATTTTTTGACTCAACACGTAAAACAGCCGACGCGAGACAGGAATATAATAGACCTCGTAATCACTACCCAAGAAAATTTATTATCAAACCTGGATGTAGGTGAACATCTGGCAACGTCCGATCATAAAATCTTAAGAATCAACGTTATAAGCAAATATTCCTCAGTAAAAACAACAGGAATGGTTTCGGACTTCAAAAACGCAAATTATGACGGACTTAAGGAATCGCTATCAAACATACACCCAAACCTCATAAATATAAACGAAGTAAATGAACTATGGGGACATTTTAAGTCTACAATTACAGAAGCGCATAAACAATTTGTACACTGAAACCAAAACGTAGTACGAAATCAAGTATGCCCCCTTGTTACAGTAGAGACATTGCAAAGGCAATAAGGAAAAGGAATTCAACTCCACAAACTTGTAAAAAATAACACAAACAGTGAAGTATTTAAAAACTTGAAAAAAAATAGTAGAGGGGAAGTGAAAAAAAATTAATTAGGGCGAACAAACAAAATTACGAAATGACGATTGCCAGAGAAAGTGCCACAACCCCCAAAAAATTCTACAGTTACGTAAACACAAAAAAACAGATCAAAAGCGGAATCGGACCGCTAATAGAAGATGGCCAGACAATAACAGGCGACACAAACACGGCAAATCTGCTCAACAAATATTTTGGCTCAGTTTTCACAGAAGAAATTATCGATCATACCCTTGAAAATAACACCTCAACTCATGAGATAGGAGATTTCACCATCAGTGTTACCGAAGTACAAAGCAAATTGAGTAATTTAAATGTAAATAAGACCCCGGGACCCGACATGCTCCACCCGAAAATAATTAAGAATGTCAAGGACGAAATAGCAAAAACCCTGACACACTATTTAACTTATCACTACTACAGGGGATTGTACCGAGTGATTGGAAAGATGCGAACATTACGCCGATATACAAGAAGGGTAGCAAGGCCAAAGCGAGTAATTACAGACCAATTAGCCTAACTTCAATTGTAGGAAAAATCATGGAAAAAATCATTAGAGATAAGATTGTAGATTACCTCGAATCAAACAACCTAATCAAAAATAGTCAACACGGCTTTAGATCAAAAGTCATGCCTAACAAATTTGATTGAATTTTATAACAAACTATTCACATATAACGACATGACAAATCACTAGATATAATCTTCTTGGACTTTCAAAAAAGCTTTCGACAAGGTGCCTCACCGAAAACTATTGGCTAAACTGGAGAGGATAGGTATCAAAGGTGAAATTCATTCTTGGATAAAAAATTGGCTTACGGACAGAAGACAGAGAGTGGTGATAAATGGAGTGGAATCGGAGTGGGAGCCTGTCACTAGTGGAGTTCCACAGGGTTCAGTCCTTGGACCGGTCCTGTTTCTCATTTACATTAACGATATCGATGTAGGGGTAAACAACACCATTTCCAAATTCGCCGACGATACAAAAATAGGGAATACAGTCCTGAACGAAGATGATAGAAATGAGTTTGGCAATCTGATTTAAGCAAGATATCAGAGTGGTCTGAAAAATGGCAGATGCACTTCAATGTCGATACATGTCGGGTGCTGCAGGTTGGTAGCCGAAATATGAAATACAATTACGAAATGTATGGCCAACAAATAAAAAACAACAACGCTAGTTAAAGACCTAGGTATACTAATATCTGAAAACCTAAAAACTTCCGACCAATGCATAGCAGCTGCAATAAGGCAAACATAGCATTGCGCTTTATTAAACGAAAATTTACATATACACATGAAAACGTAATAGTGCCACTGTTCAAAAAGTATGGTGAGGCCCCACCTTGAATATGGTGTGCAGTTCTGGTCACCTTATCTGATCAAGGACATTGAAAGACTCGAGTCAGTACAGCGTAGAGCGACGAAGATGATACCCTCATTAAGAAATAAACCATATGAAGAAAGACTTAAACGATTGAACCTGTTCTCATTAAAAAAGAGGAGGTTGAGGGGTCAGCTTATTGAGTGCTTTAAGATACTAAAAGGTTCGACAAAGTCGATGTAAATGCACTATTCACATTAAACAATACTAATCAAACTCGCGGAAATGGAATGAAATTAAAAACCAAAAAGGCAAACCTAGATGTCACAAAGAGTTTCTTCACCTACAGTGTGGCGACAGAGTGGAATAAACTAACAGCGAGAGTGGTGGAGAGCGACACAATAATCCCTTTCAAGGGAAGGCTTGACCTCTATCTGCAGAGGGCTGGGGTGATATGAATGGAAAAAAAAAAAAAAAAAAAAAAAAAAAAAAAAAAAATGTATGTATATGTATGTGTGTGCACTGTACAGTATGTATATATATACTGTATATATATGTGTGTGTATGTATGTGTATATGTATGTGTATATATATGTATATATATATATGTATATGTATGTATGTGTATGTGTGTATGTGTATATATGCATATATGCATATTATAGTTTGTAAGGCCAGAATGCCTAGTAAGGACCTTGAGGTCTGTGTGGTCTGTGTATCTATGTAGCTCTATGTAGCTCTCTTATATATATATATATATATATATATATATATATATATATATATATATATATATATATACTGTATATACCTGTATATATATATTTTTTTCTTCTATGCAAGTGAGGGAGGCAGAACTGCCTGTAGCGAGTGCCTCCCCCAGAGTTGAAAGAGTGACAGGGCCAAAATCAAGGGACGTTCGAGCCAAAATGCCTGGACACACGGAATTTGAAGCAATTAAAGTTATAGGAAGAGGGAAAGACTGATTCTGGGAGAGTTCCAGAGCTCAGCTGTTGAATTGAAGAAAGTCTGAGAGTAACGTTTCACTCTTGGGTTGGAGAGTTGCACATAGTAGGGGTATGATTGTGTTGCAAGACGGGTACCACGTGACCTACATAGAGTAGGTGGTATACACTGGGAAAGCTCTAAGGAACACTGATTATTATAGTAGCGATAGAATAGCAAGATAGATGCAACATTGCGGCGGACAGAGAGAGATTGCAGAGAGTTGGTGAGTGGACGGGAGTTAATGATACGAAAGGCCTTCCTTTCTACTTTGTCTAGGAGTGTGGTGCGAGAGGATCTATCTATCTATCTATCTATCTATCTATCTATCTATCTATCCATCCATCGGTCCCTTTAACCATATGTTGTCTCAGGGTCGCGTATTGTCACCACTAACGAAAATCCATGGTCACCTCACGAAAAGGACCCTCCCCCCCCCCCCCCCCGTCTCAGTCTCTCTCTCCTCCACCCCCTCTCTACCTTTATATATACCTATTAAAAGGACTCCCTCTCTCTCTTCCTCTCTTCCCCCCTCTCTCTCTCTCATACTGTACTATGTATACAACCTACCTATCTATCATTCTATTAATTCCTCGTAATTATATGTATCTGTCTATGTATCTAACTATCTATACCTCTCTATACCTCTGCCAATCCATCTATCTATCTATTCATCTATCAATATATTCATTAGTCTATCAAACTATCTATATCTCTATCAATCTATTTATGTATATATTTAGACAATAACAAATTAAATATTGTTTCTGAATACAAATATTTGGGTTTTATAATCGATTGTAATCTTAATAATGACTTGGATATGATAAGATGCAGAAATAAGTTTTACAATGAGTTTAATTGTCTTTTAAGAAAGTTTAGCAACACGAGTACTGAAGTATTTTTAAATTTATTTCAAAGCTACTGTTTGAATTTTTATGGCGCTGAACTTTGGTTTAATAATAGAAAATGTTATATACCGTTTAAGCAGTTTTCCATTGGATACCACAAGGCAATAAAGAAAATATTGAATATGAAGTACTGGGAGAGCAACCACAGTGCTTGTAGAGAATGTGGAGTGATGGTGTTTAGGCATTTGGTTAACTGGATGAAAATAAGATTTGTATATAGAAATCTCATAAAGCCATGTAGTTTTATAGAGAAGAACATGTATTACATGTTACATAGATCTTTTCTTGTAAAGGATGTTGAAAAAATAATCCTACATGAGTATGGATTTACTAACTTATTGCTAAATGATATCAATGCTATCAGATCAAGAATTGTTTATGTACAGAACACAGAACCAACTATGCGCTAAGGACTTTTAGCTTAATGTAGATTACGTAAATAACTCTGTAAAAAGTGTATGTATATGTCTTTTTATGAAATAAAATTATGACTGACTGACTATGTATCTATCTATCTATCTATTTATCTATCTATTTATCTATCCATCTATCTATTATCTATCCATCCGTCGGTCCCTTTAACCATAATGTCACAGGGTCCCGTATTGTCACCACTAACGAAAATCCATGACCACCACACGGAAAGGAGCCCAACCCCTTTTCTCTCTCTCTCTCTCTCTCTCTCTCTCTCTCTCTCATGTACAATAATGTGGCAATATTTGGATGCTAAAGTTCTAGAATGAGAGAGAGAGAGAGAGAGAGAGAGAGAGAGAGAGAGAGAGAGAGAGAGAGAGAGAGAGAGAGAGAGAGAGAGAGAGAGAAAGAGAGAGAGAGAATTATAATACTGTATTTTCCAGAATTAAATTAGTATACTGTACTGTATAATTATGCACTCCGACAAATAATTGTTAATAAGTGTCGTAATACAAGCTAAATTGCTAATTTATATATATATATATATATATATATATATATATATATATATATATATATATATATATATATATACGGTAGGTTACATCTACCTAAGAGACAGAGATAGGGGCGAGGAAACGCGTTCGTGGTCCCGGACCCTAAGAATAGGAGCTTTGAATGTGCGTGGATGTAGTACGAATGAGAAGCGAGAGGATATTGGAAGGTTATTTGAAAGAAGGATGTATGATGTCCTTGCACTGAATGAAACAAAGATGAAAGGAGAGGGAGAAGTGGAGTTTGGAAACGTGATAGGTAGAAAGTCTGGAGTAGACGAGGGAGTCAGGGGGAAAGAAGGAGTGGCTATTATTGTGAAGGAGGAGTTGAGAGAGTTTATAAAAGAGTGGAAAGAGGTGTCATCAAGGCTAATGTGGGTGAGAATGCGGTTTAAGGGTGAAAGGTGGGTTTTTGTAAGTGTGTATGGACCAGGAAGTGAAAGAGAGTTAGACGAGGTAGAGGGTTTCTGGGAGGATTTGAGAGATTGTCTACAAGGTTTTGATGAAAATGAAAATGTTATAGTTTTAGGGGACCTAAATGCTAGGGTAGGAAATGAGCCTGTTGAGGGAGTCATCGGTAGTTTTGGTGTGGATGGTGTAAACGAGAGTGGAGAAAGACTGAAAAATGTATGTGAAGAGTGTAGATTGAGTGTAGGTAATACGTTCTTCAAAAAAAGGTGTACACAAGTACACCTGGCATAGACTTGTGAGGGGAGAGATTATAGAGAGGGCATTGATGGATTATGTGCTGGTGAAAAGGGAAAGATTGTGTAGACTGCTGGATGTGAATGTGATGAGAGGTGAGGCAGAGGGTATGTCAGATCATTACCTGGTGGAGGGAAAGCTAAGAGTTACAGGAGAATAAGAAACAAGCGTGAAGTAAGAGAGGTAATAAAAGTTAGTGAGTTAGAGAAGAGTGAAAAAGAGAGGGAGTACAAGGAAAGACTAAATGAAAAGTGGATGGAAGTGAGAGAGATGGAAGAGAGAGAAGTAGAGGTTGAATGGCAACAGTTTAAGGAAGGAGTGAAAGCAAGTTCAGATGTAGTATGCGGCAAAAGGAAAGTAGGAGGCAGAGGTATCAGGAAGGGAAGCGAGTGGTGGAATGATACGGTGAGAAAGGCAGTTGAGGAGAAGAGACAGTGTTTTGAGAGGGTTTTACAGGATGGTAGTGTTGAGGTATGGGAGAGGTACAAGGAGAAAAGGAGAGAGGCAAAACGGAAAATTAGAGAAGCGAAAAAAGATGCAAACGAAAGGTGGGGCCAAAGGCTGAGTGAGAATTTTGAAGAACGAAAGAAGATGTTCTGGAAGGAGGTAAATAAAGTAAGGAAAGGAGGACAAAAGAGGGAAGAGTCAGTGAAAGATGAAAATGGAGAATTACTAGTGGAACCAGTTGAAGTGAGGAAAAGATATGCCGAGTATTTTGAATCTTTGTTAAATACAAGAGATGGAAGAGAAGCAGTGATTGAAGCAGAGGTGGATGGAGATAGGTTACCCAGGCCACCCAGGTGGCAGGGAATGAATGAAAGGATTGAGGAAAATGAGGTGAAAGAAGCAGTGAAACAAATGAGAGCAGGAAAAGCAGAAGGTTTGGATGGTATTGCTGTGGAGTGTATAAAGAAGGGTGGAGATGTGATAATAGATTGGTTGGTGAGACTTTTCAATGTGTGCTTTGCTGTGTCAATGGTACCAATAGACTGGAAGAGTGCATGTATTGTGCCGTTGTACAAGGGGAAGGGAGATCGGCAGGAGTGTTCAAGTTATAGAGGTATTAGTTTATTGTCAGTGGTTGGAAAGCTGTATGGCAGGGTGTTGATAGAGAGGATAATAAAGTGTACGGAAGTTGCAATAGGAGAAGAACAGTGCGGTTTTAGGAGGGGAAGAGGGTGCGTGGATCAGATGTTGCAGTAAGACAGTTATGCGAGAAGTATTTAGAGAAGCATAAGGAAATATTTTGGGCTTTTATGGACTTGGAAAAAGCGTATGATCGTGTGAACCGTGAAGCAATGTGGAAGGTGTTAAGGATTTATGAAATAGGAGGAAATTTGTTAGAAGCAGTTAAGAGTTTTTATGAAGGGAGCAGAGCATGTGTGAGAGTAGGAAATGGTGAGTTGAGTGAATGGTTTGAGGTAAAGGTAGGTTTGCGACAGGGTTGTGTAATGTCACCATGGCTGTTTAATATGTTTATGGATGGTGTGGTGAGGGAGGTGAAAAGGAGAACTATGGGAAGAGGATTGGGTTTAGTAGGAAAGAATGGTAGAGATTGGGAAGTGGATCAGTTGCTGTTCGCTGATGACACAGCATTGGTGGCGGATTCTGATGAGAAACTGCAGCGGGTAGTCAAAGAGTTTGGTGTGGTTTGTGGAAGGAGGAAACTGAAGGTGAACGTCAATAAAAGTAAAGTAATGGTGTGTAATAGGGGAGAGCATAGGGTGAATCTAGATGTGAGGCTGGATGGGGAAATATTGGAACAAGTAGAGTGTTTTAAATATCTAGGAGGAACGATAAGCAGGAGTGGAGGTATGGAAGTGGAGGTAAAACAGAGAGTGTGTGAAGGAAGGAAGGTTTTCGGAGCAATGGGAAGTATGTGGAAGACGAGAAATCTCGGAGTGAAAGTAAAAAGGGCACTGTATCAAGGAATTGTTGTGCCAACAGTGATGTATGGGGCTGAGACATGGGCTCTGAAGAAAAAGGAGAAAAGAGGGCTGGATGTGATGGAGATGAGCTGCTTGAGGAGTATGTGTGGAGTTACTCGTAGAGACAGATTGAGGAATGAAGAGATACGTAGGAGAGTTCTTATAATTGGGCCTTGTAATTGGGGTTGGGTGTGACAGGGATCTGCCTTGTATGGGCCGATCGGCTTTTTGCAGACTCTCATTTTCTTATGTTCTTATGAGAGTGGGGCAGCAGGAACATTTGTCAGCCAGAGTGGACAGAAGGGTGCTGAGCTGGTATGGTCATGTTGAACGAATGGGAGATGAAAGGCTTACAAAGAGAATATGTGAGTCGGGTACAAGGGGAGATAGAAGGGCAGGAAGACCCCCATTGAGATGGAGAGACTGTGTAAGAAAGGCTTTGGATGATAGAGGAATGACTATAGATCAGGCAGGGGAAGTGGTGGTGGACAGGAGTGAATGGAGAATGCTTGTGAATAGTTGAGTGAACACGTGGTCATTTGGAGTAAGGGGTCGGGCGCAAGTTGGACTAGATAATAGTCCATCAGGAGCCTGGCTCGGGGAGACGATTAATATGAAGGGTGTGCCTGGAAGTGTGGTGGGAGGGCTTGTGGCTTGGCTCCGCTGCATGTCTGCCTGCCGAGATCGGAACCTCTCCGGGTGGTCAGGGGCCGGGGGAGTGCTGGAGCGACCTTGGTAACCCTGGTCTCTGGGTCTTCTCCTGGGTGACCTGGATGTGTGTGAGTTTGTGTTTTTTTATCTGTGTTTATTTTTTGTTTTATGTGTTTGTGTTTTCCCTGTTCTTGCTCTATCTTGAGTCGGTTACCCCCAAAATGGGGATTGGGCCTGAGCATATAGATAGATAGATAGATAGGTTACATCTTTTGAGTAAACTATGTTCAAGTGCTGTAACATGACCATTAACCCCTTATGTACCGGCGACGTCTTCATACATTATTCTAGCTATATCTATACGATTTTTTGCAGTTTAAGAAGGATCTGTGTGGTAGTAATAAGGGTTACGTTAGATAGATCGAAGCCTGTTAATTGCTGGAGGCCCTTTCTTAATTGAATACAATCGTCATATAGTAGCCAGAGGAAAGTTAAAAGACGGCGCCGGTACCGAACGGGTTAAAGGAAGGGAAATGGAAAAACTACTCAAAAGCCATCCCCCCTTCAACCCCAGTCGCCGACCCGAAGCCCCCCAACCGCGACAAGGAGAGTAGTAACAGGGATATCATAAATTTGACCAAGCATAAAAAGGATCAATTAGCTTAAAAAGGTCAATGACTTCACAACTGTGCACCAATATATATATATACATATATATGGCAACCCCCAAGAAAATAAAAACAACAAAAAATAAATAAAATAGAGTAAATATAAAATAAATATAAAAATAGGAAAAGTGGGGATTGGGCCTGAGCATATACATACATACATACATACATACATACATACATACATACATATATATACAGTATACTGTATATATATATATATATATATATATATACTGTATATATATATATATATATATATATATATATATATATATATATATATGTGTATTATATATATATATATATACAATATATACAGTATACAGTATATATATATATAATTATATATAATTATATATAGTGAATCAAAATAAACGACCAATAACTCTAGAATGTTAATACCTTAATAAAAAATGATCCTAAAAATCCTAGCTCCACTAAATTCCCAGCTAATGTCCGCATATATTAGACTAACGCACGGAAAATGCTGAATTCGGAATGCAATCAGGAATAAGCAGGAATACGTACGGGGGAAGCTGGTGGAAATCGGAATGATGCGGGAATAGCGGAAAAAATGCGAATATTAAGGCGAAACTTGCCAAAATATTATACCGTGTGTGCAGGAAGATAAGGGCAATTAAACTAATCATTGAAATGGAACACGTATACATATGTTCAACGTGGTAAATAATTTATCATTATAACATCGGAATAGCATAGGACTTCATATTTGATCTATCGGTAATTCTTAAGGGGGGTTGGTTCACTTTTTGGCCGATATTTGCATGTATTCATTATTTTTCTAGTTTCCTCCCTAGACCTCCATCAAATTAAAAAAAAACATCCATTAGATCCCCCTTCTAGATTAATTTGTACATTTTTCGGTAGAAAAATGTCCCGGCCGAAGGCCGGTTCTTCCAACATTACAGGCTCACTATCGTTCGCCAGGGAAAATATCGACACCTACATAGCACGAAAGGTCTAAATATTGACGAAGAAATGGGGCAAAAGGTCTTAAAATCGACTAACTAATGGGGCAAACATCTTAACATCTGAAAACTAATGGGGCTAAACATGAGAGAGAAAGTGGTCCAGAAAACCGGCCCATCCCCCCTTAAATGTGTAATAATTCCGAAGTAATGAAGATTCACCCCCGAGGGCCATACAGTAACATGGTCTTATTTGTGGCTGGCAATTGACCAGTGAGAGTTTCAGGCTATAAGGAAGTTGGAGCTGTGGACATCGATATTTAGCAGGATTACCAGCTAAAACATGATCATAGTACATTCATAAATACATAAAACCCAATTCAATATACCCTTTATCCATCAAAACTCTACATAATTTTTGTATACCGGTATCTATTTTACATCAATATTTATGGCTCCAACTTCCTTATAGCCTGAAACTCGCAAGTGATAAATTACGTCCTTAGAATTATGAAAATGTGTTTGGATTAGTCTGTACAATGGATCAACGAAAACAACAGATGTAAATATAACAATACTATTAATAATAATAGTTATATACAATAATAACAATACGATTATTATTATTATTATTATTATTATTATTATTATTGTCATTATTATTATTATCATACGGTAATATGGTAAAAAATATAGAGAAGCCTGGAGCCTGCCTGAGAATAATGTATTGACAGTCTTATATTGGAGAGAGAGAGAGAGAGAGAGAGAGAGAGAGAGAGAGAGAGAGTGAGAGAGAGAGAGAGAGAGAGAGAGCGAGAGCGAGAGACAGAGAGAGAGAGAGAGAGAGAGAGAGAGAGAGAGAGACTATTCTACAGTGACAAGAGCCAGGATAGACAACATAAACAGGAAACTATTTAATGTATACAGAAACAAAGTATCGGCTAAAGGCGGTGTCATACGAGCGATTTTTTCCGTCAATTTTTACGGGCAATTGTTGTCTGGCAGCTTCAAAATACAAGTTCCATAAGAATTAAACTACCTAACATAATCTACCTTCAATCTAGTTTCCATTTCCAATGCAAAAATATCCCTAAATATCACCAGACAAAGCTTGCTCATGGAAAATTGACGGAAAAAGCGCTCGTGTGACAGTGGCTTAAGGGGAGATTTCCACTTGAGGGATTTTTTTCTTTGCCCCTTTCTCCCTCATGTTTAACCCCATTGCTTTTGAAATTTTAAGACGTTCGCCCCATTAGTTTGGCGACTTTAAGAAGTTTCACCCCATTTATGTCACTTTTAAGACCTTTCGTCCCATTTAGGTGTCGATTTTTTCCTGGCGAGCGATAGCGAGCCTGTAATTTAAGAGGAATCGGCCTTCGGCCGGGACATTTTCTACCGAAAAATTTACAAATTTATCTTGAAAGGGGGTCAAGGGGGTGTAATTTCAAGCTTGATGGAAGTCTAGGAAACACTAAAAACCTCCCCTTAAGGAAAGAAAGTAAATGGAGTAACTGTAGATAGTATAATAACAAAATGGAGTAACTGTAGATAGTATAATAACAAAATGGAGTAACTGTAGATAGTATAATAACAAAATGGAGTAACTGTAGATAGTATAATAACAAAATGGAGTAACTGTAGATAGTATAATAACAAAATGGAGTAACTGTAGATAGTATAATAACAAAATGGAGTAACTGTAGATAGTATAATAACAAAATGGAGTAACTGTAGATAGTATAATACAAAATGGAGTAACTGTAGATAGTATAATAACAAAATGGAGTAACTGTAGATAGTATAATAACAAAATGGAGTAACTGTAGATAGTATAATAACAAAATGGAGTAACTGTAGAAAGTATAATACAAAATGGAGTAACTGTAGATAGTATAAGAACAAAATGGAGTACATGTATAATACAAAATGGAGTAACTGTAGATAGTATAATAACAAAATAAGAGATGGTGAAAAAACAAATAAAAGTTGCCTAAGAAAGGCTGGCTTGAGAGTGGATATTGAAAACACAAAATATGGATGATATAAAAGACAAGAAAGAAACAAATATCTGCTAAAACAAAGAGGAAGAGGAGAACAAGGGTGTAGATGAGGTGGGTGATGACCATTAGGGGGAGGCAGACCGTTTTTCTGGACCCCCTCCCTCCTTAATGTTTAGCCCCACTAGTCTTGAGATTATAAGACGCCCATTAGTTTGGGGATTTTAACACCTTTCGCCCAATTTCGTTGTCAATTTTAAGACCTTTCGTGCCATTTAGGTGTCGATTATTTCCTGGTGAGCGATAGCGAGCCTGCAATTTTAAGAGGAACCTTCGGCCGGGAAATGTTTCTACCGAAAAATTTAAAAAATTACCTTGAAGGGGGGTCTAGGGGGTGTTTTTCTAAGCTTGATGGAGAACTAGGGAGGAAACTAAAAAAATATATGAATACATTTATTAATAGACCAAACAAACGGCCAGCCTCCCCTTAACCCTTTCAGTACCGGCGACGTGTTTATAATGTATATCAGTTACACGTGGAAGATTTTCTAAAGCTTAGAAAGGATTCATGGTAGCTAAGCCGTCCGGCTGGCTCAGTTGATAGCGTGCCTGATTCCCACCTTGAAGGTCTCGCGTTCAATCCCCGCTCAGATAGAAAAGTTTTTCTGGGATACAGCCGGCGGTTACCATCTCCCCATGAGCAAGGGGGATGGGTAATGGTCTCTGGTAGACTAAAGATAGACAAGCGCCTGCGAATCCTCGAAGGAGGAGAGACGGGCGCTATATAAGTAACCAGAAGATTATTATTATTATTATTAATTGCCCGGCACCCGCCTTTCAACACAGTCCCACTCCTATTCTGTCCAGCTCTCCAACCCAAGAATTCGCAAATTGTCTCAGTCTTTCTTCCACTCAACAAGTGAACTCCGGAACTATCTCCCTCAATCAATCTGTCCTTCATCTTATGACTTAGACTGCTTTTGAACTTCGTGTGTCCAGGCGTTATGACCCCAACGTCCTTTGAATTTGGCTCTCTGTCACGCCTTTGGCTTTGGGGGGAGAGACACTCGTTACAGAGACCGCCTGCCTTTTGTCTCCTTCATACACATAGAAAACAAAAGTTCTTCCGAAGCTGCTTAAAATCGTCTAATAGTGGCCAGAATATAATGCAAAAGACGTGACCGATACTGAATGGGTTAACCCGTTCAGTACCGGTGACGTCCTTTTTAATATATTCTGGCAGCTATTAGACGATTGTATGCAGCTTAGGCAGGACGTCTACCCCTTAAGAGGCTATAGACTATCTCAATTATTACTTTTAGCTACCATATATCCTTCCTAAGCTGCACAAAAACCTCTAAATATAGCTAGCATATAATATAACACACGTCGCTGGTACTCAAAGGGTTAAGGAGGAGGACGAAGACCAGCAGGAATAAAATGTGACGAAGAGGAGGAGGAAGAGGAAAACGAAGAAGAGGAAAAAGAGGAAGAGGTCGAATGATAATAATACAAATAATAAATATATTTAAGAAAGAAGGAAAAGGGAATAAGGAAAATGTAAGTAATTAAAACAGAGGAAGAAACGTAGGAAGAGGAGGAGGAGGAGGAGGAAGGGCTAGAAGTGTGGGAAGCACATGAAGGACAAGGAGGAGGCGACAGAAGAAGAGGAGGAGATGAAGAAGGAAGAGGAGGAGGAGGAGGAGGAGGAGGAGGAGGAGGAGGAGGAGGAGGAGGAGGAGGAGGAAGAGCAAGAAGTGTAGAGAGCAGGTGGTGCTTGATGGAAGGTAGGCCATCTGAAGGGACCAAGAAGGAAGATACATAGAAAGAAAGAACATGAGCAGGAGGAGGAGATAGGAAGAGGAGATAAGCAGGAAGAATAAAACAAAGAAGGGGAAGACTAGAAGAAAGAGAGCAAGGAGGAAAAGAAAGAAGAGGAGGAAGTGGAGGAGGGAAAGATAGGCAGAACAAAACAAAGGAGAAACAAAGTAGAAGAAGAAAACAAAATAAAGAAGAATATAAAAAAGAAGAAAAGGAAGAAGAAAAATAATAATAATACGAAGAAGAAGAAGAAGAAGAAGAAGAAGAAGAAGAGCAACAAGTGTAGGCGACAGATGGTGCTTGATGGAAGAGAGCCACCTGGAAGGAATCAAGAAGGAAGATAAAAAAGAAAGACAAACGATTAGGAGGAGGAAGAAGAGGAGGAGAAGAAGAAAAAAGTGAAAAAATATAGAAGGACAACCAATATTATAATGATGATGATGATGATAATGATGATGAGGAGGAGAAGAAGAGGATGAAGAAGAAGAGGACGAAGAAGAAGAAAGAAGGACGACAAATATTATAATGATGATGAATGATGATGAGGAGGAGGAGGAGGAGAAGAAGACGATAAGAAGAAGGACGACAAATATTATAATGATGATTGTGATGATGATGAGGAGGAGGAGGAGGAAGACAAAGACGAAGAAGAAGAAAAAGAAGAAGACAGAGATAATGATGATGATGAGGAGGAGTAGGAGAAAAATAATAATAAGGAGGAGGAGGATAAGAAGAAGAAGAAGGAGGAGCATAAGAAGAAGAAGAAGGAGAAGGAGGAAGATAAGAAGAAGTGTAGCCGACAGATGGTGCTTGATGGAAGAGAGAGGCCACCTGGAGGAAACAAGAAGGCAGACAAAAAGAACGAATACTGGAGGAAGTAAAGCAATATGGAACATCTTGGTTAGTTATACAAAATGTATTAATAACACAAGAAGCAACACAACGGCAACAATCAAACTATATCAGGAAACACAATTAAACATAATTATGATAATGAAAATGGCGAGAAATTCTAATGCAATACGAAATACCAAAACAAACTAAATATAACAATTGTAATAACGAAACCATAAAACAAAACAAAAGATAAACAGAAAGAAAACGAAAACAAGAAACAAACTAAATATATAAAAAATAAAAAAATAAATAAAAAAATAAATAAACAAAATAGATAAATGAAACAAGAAAACGAAAACTCTAATACCCAATGAGGCGCAAAATAACAATCCCAGAAACCCGGGGAGACTCGGACCGATTTGTGTTCATATAAACGTGGTGGGTCGACATATATTGAATTACAGGAAGAGGAGGAGGAGAGAGGAAGAGGAAGAGGAAGAGGAGGAGGAGAGAGGAGAAGGGGAGAAGGAAGAGAAGGAGGCAGAAGGAAGAAGGAATATTATCTTGAAAAAATGGGACATAAGCCGATTGAGAGAAGAAAATACAAAAATTGTACGAACAAATATGTATACATATATAAATTATATATATTATAGAAAAATACAAAATAAATTAAAAAGCAATATAATTTAGAGTAAGGAAGACGAAGACAAATAGAAGAACATAAATGGATATAAAGACAAATAATAGATAAACTATGTGTTATTAACTTCACCACACCACCAAACACCTCCAATGAAATTAATGAAAGCATATATGTGATCCACCGGGATTCGAACCTGGATAATCACACACAGATTTGTAGACACCTTAACCATTACACCACCAAGACGGTTAAAGGTTTATGCACACGCCTACGACTTATTATCCATTCTCGAATACTGGATATTAATCTTATCATGTGCATATTCCCACCGCACTATGGTAGCCTAATGTTTAAGTGAGAGGAAAGAATATTCATGGGGCACAGATCATATAGACCGGCCTCGCTACGAAATATCCCTGAACCTACTGTTAATCTATTTTGTATTAATTTCACCACACCACCAAACACCTCCAATGATGAACAAAGAAAGGCAAGACAAATAGAACAATAAAAGCGAAGGAGAGAAAAAGAAAAATGGAGATGAAACCATACGTAAGGCGCAAAAGAAGGTAATAAAACAAAAAACACACAAAAAACCCCCACACAGAATAAAGACAAAACACAAAACAAAATAACACTAAGAAAAGTTAGATTTAAAGACAGAAAAAAACAAAGGTAACAAACCAAATAAAATAAATACGAATAAGAAAAATGAGAGATAAAGACAGAAAAGACAGGAATAATAATAATAATAATAATAATAATAATAATAACAAGGAGGCATAAGAACCAAAACAAGTAATAGGAATAAGAAAAGTTGGAAATAAAGACAGAACAAAAGAAAGAAAAAGACAGGAAGAGGAAAAATAAAGATAAAAAAAAAATAAAAAAAAAATAGCTGGGAGGGTAGAGGACAGAGGAAATGGAGGGTGGACTGAAGTAATAAATTGGGTGAAAATTTCTAAATCTGTTGATCTAGACCAGTGTGTGTGTGTGTGTGTGTGTGTGTGTGTGTGTGTGTGTGTGTGTGTGTGTGTGTGTGTGTGTGTGTGTGTGTGTGTGTGTGAAAGAGAGAGAGAGAGAGAGAGAGAGAGAGAGAGAGAGATAATTACCACAACTACCACATTTACAAACACTAGAACAATTACCACAATGACAACAAACATCTATATATCTATATGCTCAGGACACTTTTCCTATTTTATTTTATTTTTATTATTTTTATTTTTTATTTTATTTTTTATTTTTTTATTTTTTTTTTTTTTGGGGGGGCGACAACAAACATAACCCTACCAAAAATACAACCACATTTACCACAATAACTACCCCAAAACCACAACTACCACAATTACAAACACCACCACAACCACCCCACATTGTTTTCTAGTTATATTACAACCACAACTACCACCATTAAAACCACCATAATTACCTCGATTATAACAACTGACACAATAACAACTAACACAACCACAATAACCACACCACAATTCCAACCACAACTACCACAATTACAACCAATACCACACCCGCCATAACTACTACAATCAACACCACAACCACAACCACACCTCAATTACAACAGCTACTACAACTACCACACTAACTACTCCAACACCATATCTACCACAATTACAATTACCACCACAACTACCACAATTCGCATTACAACAACCAAAACCACTGTAACCACACCACAATTATAATAACTACCACAAAAACCCCCAACGCCACAACTACCACAATTACAACCACAACTACCACAAAATAACCACCACCACAACAAAAACTATCCCCAACACCTTAACTACCACAATTACAACCATCACCACAACTACCACAAAAAACAACTACCACAACTACCATAACAACACAATAACTACTACAATTACAACCACAACTACCACAAGTATCCCCAACACCATAACAACACAATTACAACCACAACCACAACAACTACCATAACAACTACCATAACTACCACAATTACAACCACAACCACCACAACTACCATAACAGCACCACACAGGCTCTCCACTTCCCAAAAAACATTGACCATTAAACGTGCGATGGTCCTCCCCAGGGGTAATACTGAGTGTGTGTGTGTGTGTGTGTGTGTGTGTGTGTGTGTGTGTGTGTGTGTGTGTGTGTGTGTGTGTGTGTGTGTGTGTGTGTGTGTGTGTGTGTGTGTGTGTGTGTGTGTGTGTGTGTGTGTGTGTGTGTGTGTGTGTGTGTGTGTGTGTGTGTGTGTGTGTGTGTGTGTGTGTGTGTGTGTGTGAGAGAGAGAGATATGAAAATCGTGTGTATGTGTATACCTGTAACTGTGTGTGTGTGTGTGTGTGTGTGTACATAATACCACCAGTGAACTAGTCATACACAATTCAGAGACAAGGGATATACAATTCAACATTTTACGACAGGAGATAACACACACACACACACACACACACACACACACACACACACACACACACACACACACAACCTTTACATCTAGTCATATCAGCATAATATTTTGTCTTTTGAGTAAAGAATTGCATGAGCTAATTTAGGGTCAATTAATTTTCCTGCAATTTATGATGACAAAATAACGGGAAATCTGGGTGGAGGAGGAGGGGGGGGGGGGAGAGGGGGAGGAGGAGGAGGAGAACTAGGAGGAGGAAGGGGGGAGTAGATGAGGAGGAGGAGGAGGAGGAGGAGAAACGAAAAGGTGGACACACAGAAAGAGGAGAATGAGGAATAAATATAGTAAATCACCTAAGATTTATTTTTCTATATTATCTAGTAAGGTGAAAATACTTATGTAAAAATATCTAATAAACAACATCTAACAAAATCACTAGTAAATCACAAAAGGCTAAATATGGAAAAAAAAAAAAAAAAAAGGCCACAAATTGCCATGAAAAGCTGAACGTAAAAGACGAAACCACGAAAATGAATAAATAAATTAACATAAAAGACGAAAAAAAACCCAGTGACAAATATTTAACTAGAAGAAAGTCATTTTAACACAGAAAATAACATTATCACTTTACACTGATGTATTTCTTGGGCACCAATTTGCGAGTTTCATGTTCTTGCTCTGTCTTGAGTCGGCCACCCCCAAGAAAATACCAAAACCAAACAAAAAACTAAAATAGAGGAAAATAAAAATAAAAAATAGGAAAAGTGGGGATTGGGCCTGAGCATATAGATAGATAGATAGATAGATTGGGCCTGAGCATATAGATAGATAGATAGATAGATTGGGCCTGAGCATATAGATAGCATATAGATAGATAGATAGATAGATTGGGCCTGAGCATATAGATAGATAGATAGATAGATTGGGCCTGAGCATATAGATAGATAGATAGATTGGGCCTGAGCATATAGATAGATATATAGATTGGGCCTGAGCATATAGATAGATAGATAGATAGATTGGGCCTGAGCATATAGATAGATAGATTGGGCCTGAGCATATAGATAGATAGATAGATAGATTGGGCCTGAGCATATAGATAGATAGATAGATAGATTGGGCCTGAACATATAGATAGATAGATAGATAGATTGGGCCTGAACATATAGATAGATAGATAGATAGATTGGGCCTGAGCATATAGATAGATAGATAGATAGATTGGGCCTGAGCATATAGATAGATAGATATATAGATTGGGCCTGAGCATATAGATAGATAGATAGCTAGATTGGGCCTGAGCATATAGATAGATAGATAGATAGATAGATTGGTCCTGAACATATAGATAGATAGATAGATAGACTGTAATGGCAAATTAGAGAGGCTTATTGTACGGCAACATTGAATAATAACAATTGATATTATACAGTACTACGAGTTTATATTATAAAGTACTACGAGTTTATATTATACAGTACTACGAGTTTATATTATACAGTACTACGAGTTTATATTATACAGTACTACGAGTTTATATTATACAGTACTACGAGTTTATATTATACAGTACTACGAGTTTATATTATACAGTACTACGAGTTTATATTATACAGTACTACGAGTTTATATTATACAGTACTACGAGTTTATATTATACAGTACTACGAGTTTATATTATACAGTACTACGAGTTTATATTATACAGTACTACGAGTTTATATTATACAGTACTACGAGTTTATATTATACAGTACTACGAGTTTATATTATACAGTACTACGAGTTTATATTATACAGTACTACGAGTTTATATTATACAGTACTACGAGTTTATATTATACAGTACTACGAGTTTATATTATACAGTACTACGAGTTTATATTATACAGTACTACGAGTTTATATTATACAGTACTACGAGTTTATATTATACAGTACTACGAGTTTATATTATACAGTACTACGAGTTTATATTATACAGTACTACGAGTTTATATTATACAGTACTACGAGTTTGAATAATAACAATTGATATTATACAGTACTACGAGTTTTTTTTTGGCAATTTCCAATCGGCGTTTCTTTTAATATTGTAGCTAATTTGCAACGAAATCAGAAACTACACTGATGGTAGAATGGTAGATTAATTGCATGAGTTTGTCATGCCTCTATTCGTTTATCTAAATAATGCTAGATGTCTAGAAGCCACCAGACTTGCTTAGAGAAAGAATGGAAAAAGAATACAAAAGAACAGAACAAGTATACATATAAAACACATATACAATAATACAAATAAACATAAACAAAGAATAAAAAGATAGATATATGAATAGAGAGATAGACAAATATAGAAAGACAAATAGAGATAAAGCGAGAAAGATAATTAAAGAAAGAGAACAAATGCGAGCTGGAGAAACAGGAGATAAGGATAGACAGAAGGAAAAATAGAGATAAAGCGAGAAAGATAATTAAAGAAAGAGGATATAAATTATACGAGCTGGAAAAAAAAGAGGAAAAGAGAAAGACAAAGCAAAACAAGAGAAAGCAAAATAAAGCGAGAAAGATAATTAAACAAAGAGTGGGTATGAGAGGAGAAAAGGAGACAGATAAAGACAAAGAAAAATAGAGATAAAACTATATAGCGAGAGAGATAATTAAAGAAAGTGGGGAAATTAGAGGCGTAGAAAAGGGAAACAAAGATAAAGACAGCAAGTAAAATAAAGAAAACAATACAAAGCGAGAAAGATAATTACAGAAAGTGGGTCAATGAAAGGCGGAGCAAAGAGGTCAGGTTCTATTTTGGGCAATTACTATATACGGTAAGGAATCAAGCTTGGGAGGAGGAAGGACGAGGAGGGGGAGGAGGAGGAGGGAAAAGAGAAAGGAAGAGGAGGGGGAGGAGGAAGAGAAGGTAGACGGATAAGAAGGAGGAGGAGGAGATGATTACTATATAAGGAATCAATCTTGAGAGAGGATGAAGATGATTACTATATAAGGAATCAATCTTGAGAGAGGATGAAGAATGAAGAAGGAGAAGGAAGGAGGAGGAAGAAGGAGAATCAACCTTAGCGGAGGATTTCCACACGATGAAGAATAGGAGGAGGGGTTGGAAAAGAAGGAGGTGGAGAAGAAGGAGGAGGTAAAGGAGGAAGACTTGGACACGATAAAGGAGGGAGGAAGGAAGAGGAGAAACAGAATAATATGAACAAAACAAACAGAAGGAAGAAGAAGAGGGAGGGAAGAGGAGAGGGGATGGAGGGAAAGGGGGGGGGGGGGGGGTTGAAAGAGGATGCACAGTAATTCATATTTCATCAAGATTAAGAGGACATAGTATACAATTCTCTCGATACTAATATTCATGAAATTCAGACAACAATTGACATAATACTTTTGTGTTCATGGTAAGATGCATTTTGACAATTTATTCTGGCTATCATTAGACGATTCTATATACACACACACACACACACACACACACACACACACACACACACACACACACACACACACACACACATCGCAGGCAAACTCACGCATTCACAGAGAAGAAAAGAACCATTCTCCAAGTGACCGACAATTAAAAGTATTTTTGTCAATTACAGTGGTGAGGCGGGGCTATCTAAATTAATATCACCCCAGAACACGCCATCTCCGACCAGACCTTTGTGGCGGGAGGCAATACGGGTGTCACACGAGCAGGCCCATTTGCGATGGAATTTAGTGTGGTCACTAACAATCGAAGTAAACAAATAGATAAATAAAAAAGTTGTATTTGCACCTTTTATCCGCTCTTTCTAGATACTTAACCCTTTCAAGATTCTATTCCGCCATTCGGTTCTATTTTCTGGCTATTAATAGACGATATTCTTTAGATTAGGAGGGGTATATTAAATTAAGGGTATATCTAAATTACTATCACCCCAGAACACGCTAGCTACTGTATCTCCAACCAGACCTTTGTGTGTCGGAAGGCTATACAGGTGTCACACAAGCAGCAGTTGTGTAGTTGATGTATAGAAAAGAATATGCATAAAACCCTTACCAGAGAAATGCTTCCATAATAAGAAATAAATGAGGTCCACGATTTTTTATGAGTGACTGTACCTTTAACTCAGAATTCGATATTATCCGTCGCAAAACAAAAATTTACCAGAACGTCCCCGACTTCCCAAATTGACTAATTCCTTGAACGTGACGACAGTGCGTTGTTATGTGTGCGATTAGCATGCTTGGGAGCCAGATTAACTTGCACATGCAGTAATGTACACCCTATGTGGTGGATTGTGTTCTTTTATTTATAAATTATTATTTTACTGAAGCGTTGTTTCCACATAGCGATTTTGATTAGTTATTTTGTCTTTTTACGGTGTTCGAATACGTTTTGGTTTGTTTATTTTGCAAGTTTTACATTACAATACCTAAATAAACAATATATATATATATATATATATATATATATATATATATATATATATATATATATATATATAGAGAGAGAGAGAGAGAGAGAGAGAGATAGAATAAAAAACTAATATCAACATCACACACAACAACGTAAATGGCACAGGAAATGGAAACAAAATATATAAAACAAACACAAAAAACGGAATAGTCCAAATAATTCACGAAATATTTCAGACATACGCGAAATCTGGGAGAAAAAAAATTTATATTTCCGTTCAGCGTATTCGGCTGAGTGGGGGGGGGGGGCCCCGTCTCGGCGAGCAGGTAGGAAATATAGATCATAAATAAAAAGCATGACGATAAGACGAAATATTATAAGAGATTCGCAAACTATTAGAATATACAGTATATATATATATATATATACCGGTATATATATATATGCCGGTATATATATATATATATATATATATATATATATATATATATATATATATATATATATATATATATATATATATCAGGAGGTCAGAAGTGTGGGAAGCCATGAAAAGAGTGAAGTTGGGGAAAGCACCAGGAACAGATGGAGTGTGTGGGGAAATGTTGAGGTATGGTGGTGAGATAGTGATAGAATGGGTATGGAAAATGTGCAAACTAGCATGGGAGAAGGGGAGTGCACCCGATGACTGGAAGACTGGCATAATAGTCCCCCTATATAAGGGCAAAGGGGAAAGAGGAGTGTGTGGTAACCACCGAGGAATATGTCTTCTAAGCGTAGTAGGGAAGGTATACAGTAGGGTAGTGATTGAGAGAGTGAGAGTGAGAACGGAGAAATGGATAGGCGACGAGCAGGGAGGTTTTAGGAAGGGAAGAGGATGTGTAGATCAGATTTTTACCCTGAATTGTGTTGTGGAGAAGTATCTGGAGAAGAAACAAAAGGTGTATGTTGCCTTTATGGACATGGAGAAGGCCTATGACAGAGTGGATAGAGAAGGTTTGTGGAAAGTACTTAGAATATACGGAGTAGAGGGCAAGTTGCTAAAAGCAGTGAAGAGCATGTATGAGGGTGCAAAGGCGGCAGTACGTGTGGAGAGTGAGCAGAGCGAGTTCTTTGACCTGAATGTTGGTTTGAAACAGGGGTGTGTGATGTCCCCGTGGTTGTTTACTGTATATATGGATGGAGTTATGAAAGAATTACTATCAAGAGCAGTGGATGTTGGTGTATCGCTGAAAAGGGAGGGAATTGAGTGGAAGCTACCTATACTGCTGTTTGCGGATGATACAGTTCTGATGAGTGATAATGAATGGGAGTTGCAGGGTCTGGTAATGAGTTTGGAACAGTGTGCGAAAAACGGAATTTGAATGTAAATACGGGAAGAGCAAGGTTATGGTCTTCGAAAGGGGTGAAGTCACAGAGTGAGGTGAAGCTGAACGGTCAGGCTATGGAGATCGTCACTCTTTTAAGTATCTGGGCAGTGTGTTGAGTAAAGATGGGACTATGGATGAAGAGGTGCGGGAGAGGGTACAACAGGGAAGAGGGTTGTAGGAACGCTAAAAGCAGTAACAAGAAATAGGGTGGTCAGTATGGAAGTGAAGAAGTCCTTGCATGACAGTGTGGTAATCCCGACACTGACTTACGGAAGCGAAGCATGGACGTTGGTTGAGAGACTCAGACCAAGAGTGAGAGCAGTGGAAATGAATTACTTAAGGAGTGCGTGCGGAGTTACATGGAGGGATAGACAGACTAATGAGGAAGTAAGAAGGTGGTGTGGTGTGGAGGTAGATGTGCTGGAAAGTGTGAAAAGGAACAACTTGAGATGGTTCGGCCATATGGAACGTATGGAAAGCGAGAGAATGACTAAGAGGGTGTATGAGAGCGAGGTGGAGGGACAGAGGGGGAGAGGTAGACCGAATATGAGGTGGAAGGATGGAGTGAGGAAGTACATGAACGAAGGTGGTGCTGGTTGGGGGGAGGGGCGTCGACTGACTGGGGACAGAGGTGCATGGGGGCTGTTCGTTCGTGGCCACCCCTTCGGGGATCACGGCGTCAGGCAATAGATAGATAGATAGATAGATAGATAGATATATATATATATATATATATATATATATATATATATACTGTATATATATATCAAGGGAATAAAGACCACCCTCGGACCAAACAGGGCTTTTAACCCTTTCAGTACTGGTGACGTCTTATATATTTGATTTCAGCTACATTTAGATGATTTGATGAGGCTTAGGAAGGATATATGGCAACTAAAAGGATTGAGATAGTCTTCTTGATGGTGTAATGCTTAGAGCGTGTAAGTTCTGAATGAGATATCCTAGGTTCGAATCCAGGGAGAATCACATGAGTTAATTCATTTTAATTTGGGGGTTATTGGTGTTAAGAACAATGTTAAAAATAATGGATAGACGTCCTTCCTAACCAGAATACAAACCGTCTAATAGTTGACAGAATATAATGCAAAGACGTCACCGGTACTGAAGGGGTTAAGGGGGATCACCCGCTTTGTTTTTCTCTCCTTTTCTCTCTTTCCCTGGCTTGTATCCATTCGGCCCCATTCAACCAACTGTTTTAAGACGTTTATCCCCATCCAGGTGTCGAAATCTTCCTGGCGAGAGATAGCGAGCCAGCATTGTATAGAGAAATCCGGGTTCGCCGGACACATTTTTCTATCGAAAACTTTACAAATTTAGCTTGCTGTCACAACAAAAATTTATATATGCTGGCTCACTACCGCTCGCCAGGAAAATATTGACACCTGGATGGGGATAAACGTCTTAAAACAGTTGGCTGAATGGGGCTGAATGGATACAAGCCAAGGAAAGAGAGAAAAGGAGAGAAATATAAAAAAAAAAAGCCGGTGACCCCCCTTAAGAGACCACTTCCGGGAGAGTGCTTGGTCCAGCCACAGCACTATAAGACATATCCATAATACCTGCACCTCTCAAGCAGAACCACACAACACATAAACCCTTAATAAATATCATATACCTCCATCAAGCTTTAACCCCTTCTGTAGGCTACCGAAATGTCTTTTTAGTTTTATTCTAGCTATATTTTGACGATTTTGTGCAGTTTAAGAAGGATCTGTGGTAGTAGAAAGGGTTAAGGGAGATAGTTCCAAGCCTGTTAATTGGTGGAGGCCCTTTTTAATCTTAATAATATCGTCTAATAGTTGCCAGAATATCATGAAAAGACGTGGCCGGTACAGAAGGGGTTAAATATGGGGTGTTATTGGTGTTAACATCGATGTTACAAAAATACCCCATGACTAAATAATTTGTGCATTTTTCAGTAGGAAAATGCCCCGGCTTAAGGTCGGTTCTTCTTAAAATGCAGGCTCGCTATCGTTCGCCAGGAAGAAATCGACCCCTAAATAGCACGAAAGGTTATAATATCGTCAAGGTAATCGGGCGAATATCTTACAATTTAACAAACTAACGGGGCTTAACACGAGGGAGGAGGGGATCCAGACAACCCTCTCCCCTTCTCCCTCATGTTTAGCATATTAGTGTTGAGGTTTTAAGACGTTCGTTCCGTTAGTTTGGCGATTTTAAGACCTTTCGAATAATTTTGTTTTCAATATTAAGACCAATCGTTCCCTTTACATGTCAATTTGTCCTGGCAAGCGATAGTGAGCCTCTAATTTTAGAAGGCCGGGAAATTTTTCTACCGAAAAATGTACAAATTTATCTTGAAAGGGGGTCTAGACTCTAGGGGGTGTTTTTCTAAGCTTGATGGAGGTCTAGCGAGGAAACTCAAAAATATATAAATAATTATATATACTGTATAGACCAAAAACCAAGCACTACCTGCTATTTTTCTTTCCTTTTCTCTCTTTCTCTGGCTTGTATCCATTCGGCCCCATTCACCCTATTATTTTAAGACGTTTTCCCCCATCCAGATGTCGATTTTTTCCTGGCGAGCGGGAGCGAGCCAGCATATAATTATATACTGTATATGTATATATATATATATATATGTATACGGTATATATATATATATATATATATAAATATATATTTATATATATATATATATATATATATATATATATATATATATATATATATATATATATATATATATATATATATATATTATATATATATATATATATATATATATATATATATATATAAAAGAGACCACTTTCAAGTGAGTGCTTCGGCCGGCTATGAATAATAACCAAACAACCCAGGAAGGACCGCACATATAAAACCTCACCAAATACCATATAAACTCCGCCAAATGTGGGAGAGTTGTACAGTGTATTTCTAAACGTTCCTACAAGACCACTTTAAGATACCATATAACTCTGCCAAATGTGGGGAAGTTGTATATTTCTGAACGTTTCCTACAAGATCACTTCAATATATAGACTTCTAAACGTTTCCTACAAGATCACTTCAATATATAGACTTCTAAACGTTTCCTACAAGATCACTTCAATATATAGACTTCTAAACGTTTCCTACAAGATCACTTCAATATATAGACTTCTAAACGTTTCCTACAAGATCACTTCAATATATAGACTTCTAAACGTTTCCTACAAGATCACTTCAATATATAGACTTTTAAACGTTTCCTACAAGATCACTTCAATATATAGACTTCTAAACGTTTCCTACAAGATCACTTCAATATATAGACTTCTAAACGTTTCCTACAAGATCACTTCAATATATAGACTTTTAAACGTTTCCTACAAGATCACTTCAATATATAGACTTCTAAACGTTTCCTACAAGATCACTTCAATATATAGACTTCTAAACGTTTCCTACAAGATCACTTCAATATATAGACTTCTAAACGTTTCCTACAAGATCACTTCAATATATAGACTTCTAAACGTTTCCTACAGACACTCATAACAATTCGTGCACCTCACCCATTTCAAATTATGGAAGTATAACTCTGGACACGAATTTATGAGCATTATTTTCTACACATCAAGTACAAAATTATATACACTATTTATACAAAAAAAATAAAAAAATAAAATAAAATAAAATAAATAAAACAAATCATCCACAAAGAAAAACACAGGAGGTCCAGGATTTTGTATAAGTGAGAGTAAAGTGGTGATGGGCTGGTCTATCAGAGTGAGAACTAAGCGATCTCTGCCATACCCATAGCTTACTCTGACTGTTCCTTTAACTTATATATTTTCTAGATCTCAAGTGACGGCGTCTCTTCCGTGGATTGACCTCCCAATCTACCAAGATTGGAAGCCAAAGCGTCACATTTTTCCCTTGCCCCTCAACTTTCTCTTCATAATTGCTGAGGGGCACAGGGCCCTGGGTGGGGCTTTGGTTTCCCGGGCGTTTCCGCACCCTCCTCAGCTCCCCGCCATGGAGTGGCTTCGGTCACCCAGGCTTTATTGTGGTCGGCAGGGAGGGTTCTGTGGGGGGCGCTCGGTTATGGCCTTGGAATTGCTCGGGGCCTTGGGGCTGTTCGGCCAGGCAGCTTGGGGAACAACAACAACAACAACAGTGATAGTAAAAGACCACTTCATTATATAATTCCGCTATATGTGGGAAAGTTGTATATTTCTCAACGTTTCGTACAAGACCACTTTCGGCTGAGTGCTTCGTTTCTGCGACAGTGGACCAATGTAAGTAGCGGGGTACCCCAGGGATCGGTACTAGGACCAATTCTCTTTCTAATTTACATCAACGACATAGATGAGGGTCTCACCTGAACAATCTCAAAATTTGCTGACGATACAAAAATTGCAAATAGCGTACTCTCAAAAGAACAAGTTGACGATATGCAACACAATCTAGATAAATTGTCATGTTGGGCCCAAATTTGGCAAATGAGTTTCAATGCGGATAAATGTAAAGTACTACATGTCGGATACCTAAATGAGAAAGCAAACTATTCGATGAATGGCACTCAGCTTAAGAATGTAAACAGAGAAACTGATCTGGGAGTAACAATATCGAGTAACCTAAAACCGAGTCAACAATGTTCAGAAGTTGTTAAGAAGGCAAACAAAATAATTGGCTTTATAGGCAGGTCATTTGAGCATAAATCCAAAGAAGTTATCCTAACCCTTTACAATTCCTTAGTCCGCCCTCTTCTGGAATACTGCGTTCAATCCTGGTGCCCTTACTACCAAAAAGATATAAACAAGCTAGAACGAGTTCAACGTAGAGTTACCAAAATGATACCTAGCCTAAAGAACAAACCATACGAAGAGCGTCTTAGAGAATTAAATCTATTTCCTTTAACCCAGCGCAGATTAAGAGGCGACTTAATTCAAGTGTTCAAAATCATCAAAGGCATCGACAATATGAACTGTAGTAAGTACTTCACTATCGACCAATCTAATTACACGCGGGGAAACGGTTGCAAAATTATTGGTAAATCTTTTAACTCGCACGAATCTAAGAATTTCTTCTTCAATCGAGTTGTCAACTTGTGGAATGGGCTTCCCCGAGACGTTATAGACTGCAGCACCGTTGATTCATTTAAATTCCGCCTAGACAAATATCCCGCATCAAACCCTCGACTGACTGCGTTTGTAAATGAATAACTTTATCCTCCCCTCAGTTACTAACCCATATGTCCCCTACTAGCTTCCTAGTCCTGCCACGTTAGTGGCAGGGCAGTGGTTCCCTTTCCAATGTTCCCTTACCCACTCTGAACCACTGTTTGGACACTTGATCCTCAGTGTTTTGGAGGACGAGCAACCTAGAAGGGTCACTGGACCTGTTGTTGCTTGATTTCCTTTGTACCCTTTGTACTTTGTACAGTATAAATGATATACGAAGAATAAGTAAATCATTGTCAAACAGTCTAGGCAAACCCTCACCAATTAACTTGAAAATACGTGAAATCGGGGAAAGATTAAATATATCAGAATGTTTAGTAAAACTCCAAATTCGACGAAATGTTTCGGTCTCGGCTATCATGAAGCAAGTGGAATTAGTAAACGAGAATCCGCAGACCAGTCAAAGCATAATAAAATGATCATCTGAAAACCAAAGTAATAATATGGAAGAAAGCTAATATTACTGATGGTCAAGGAAATTAAAACAGTTCGTAAAAATCAACCTAAGAGTAAGTAAATATGGAAATTACTGGACAAATTCTGGAAAAACTTTAATATATTTTTTGTTTTATTTTCCGTACAAGACTATATCCGTCTTCGTCTGACTGGGCCATCTCGGTTGCAGCAAGGATGAAACAGGAATACAAAACAGTCAAAAATATCTACTGAAATCCCTCTGCCATCTGTATAACCTGGAACGCGTGTATATTATTTCCACATTCCCGTCCGACTCTACTTTCGTCTTGGCATACATTAAGGGGGGTCACCTGCTTTTTTTCTCTTTCTCTCATGTTCTCTCTTTCTCTGGCTTGTATCCATTCGGCCCCATTCAGCCAACTGTTTTAAGACGTTTATTCCCAACCAGGTGTCAATATCTTCCTAGCGAGCGTTAGCGAGCCAGCATTGTATGGAGAAATCCGGCTTCGCCGGAGAAATTTTTCTATCGAAAAATTTACAAATTTAGCTTCCTCTCAAAACAAAAATATATGTATGCTGGCTCGCTACCGCTCACCAGGAAAATATTGACACCAGGATGGGGGTAAACGTCTTAAAACAGTAGGCTGAATGGGGCCGAATGGATACAAGCCAAAGAGAGAGGGAGAGAAAGAGAAAAAAAGCGAGGTGGGCCCCCTTAAGGAATCAGAAATAGTAAATGAAAATCTGCAAAACAGTAAAAAAAAAGCCCCCCAAAATTATTTTAAATTCATGTGCAAACGAAAACAAAAGTAATATTTCAGCTGAAGGACAAATAGCAATATAGATGAAAACTTATAATACTGTACTCATATTTAAGGAAAACACTTCATACGAAAAATTTGGCGCCTCCCCCAAAACATAAAAAAACATAATTAAAAACATAATAAAAACAGTAAAATCAATCAATCAATCAATTCATAAATAATTAAATAAATAAATAAATAAACAGCCACACCCAAGACATTACTTTTATAAACAGCCACACCCAAGACATTACTTTTATAAACAGCCACACCCAAGACATTACTTTTATAAACAGCCACACCCAAGACATTACTTTTATAAACAGCCACACCCAAGACATTACTTTTATAAATCTAGGAGAACATGTACATTCCCCAATTGTGTGTACAACGGCACATTCGACAGAGTGGTCTCTCTCTCTCTCTCTCTCTCTCTCTCTCTCTCTCTCTCTCTCTCTCTCTGGCCACTAAGGGACGAAGTGGGCGTAGGGTCTAAAGTAATGTATGGTAATTTATGTTAATGGTACGACTTCATTGTGTTGCAGGGGCGGCGGATGTGGTCTAGGGAGGCCAAGTTTTCTTTCTTTCTTTATCTCTCTCTCTCACTCACTCACTCACTCACTCACTCACTCACACTCTCTCTCTCTCAACCTAACTACACTTCTGTGCCCATAATAAATATATAGTAAGCCTATATGCATATCTAGTATGTATATACAATTTTATATACGAAAAATTCCATGAGGCTATAAATGTATATTATATATTATATATATATATATATATATATATATATATGTTAGTAAAGCCAGGTAATAAATTTTCTTTAATACATACGAGGTTGAAAGAAATGGCAATTTCTGCGTTGGAAATTTTATTATTCAAAGTTTCCAGGTCTCTGATGAGTTTTCGCTGGGTGGCAGGAAGTAGATGAAGGAGATGAGCAAAATTCATGGTGGTACAGGGTTACATTAAAGTACATGATAATACAGGATATACGACGCGTTTCACTGGACAACCAGCATTATCAAGTAAGGAAGGAATGATATAAAAGGTAAACAGGAAGGGTATATATAGAGGGTGGAGGATCAGAGGAGGCGGAAAACAGGGGGCAAAAGTCTGCTATTGGTGGAAGGGAAAACTAGGAGAGAAAAAGGGGGTAACCGCTTCACGCATGCGCACTGGATGCGGGATGGTGGTCGATAGGTGGGGTCGAAGCTGATTGGCTGCGTGTCGAGGGGCGTGGCCTAAGTTGAGAGGCGCCTGCAGAAGACGAAGCTGAAGGAGGTAGCGGGGGGGGCTGCGTCAAGGGCCCGGGGGGGCGAGGAGGGGTGTTAGGTCCTGTAGGGTAGTGCCTTTTGGCAGAAGGAAGGATCTGAAGGTCCAGAGTTTGGTTGTTGATGTTGGGATGTAAGGCTTGGATATATAAAGCTTCGAGTATAGGTAATCTACTTGGGTCACTTTCTTTATCGAGTATGGTGGTGTGTTTCTCTAACTCGTTGCGTGTGAGGTGAGGGTGGTTAGGGGTGAGATAGTGGTCTTTGATGGCTCCAGCCTGAAGGTGAAGAGTTAACCGACGTGAAAGACGAGTCTGCGTCATACCAATATAGGAATGAGGTCCACAGTCCTCATAATTACAGGTATGTTGGTAAATGACGTGATCGTCGGTCATCGGGCTCTTTATCTTGGTGGAGGCTGGTTTGTTGCGGAGAACGAGGTTGGAGGTCTTGGGGGATTTGTAATAAATTATTAATTTGATTTTGTTTTCCGGGTTGGTTGGGTGGACATGCTTGGAGATTATTTCTTTTAAGACGGCCTCGTCATTTTTGTGTTCAGAGGACATGTAATTGCGGTAGAAGATCTTAATTTCATTGGGGGGGTCAATGTTGGGAGGGCTTTGGGTGTACCATTTTTCAAGATGGTGGTTGATGGTGCTGGAGATGTCGGAGTTGGAGTATCCGTTATTTACTAAAACTTGGGATAGTCTTTCTAGTTCCTGGTGGGTGTCGGCCCAGGTAGAGCAGTGCGTGAGGGCTCTCCTAACATAGGCAGAGATGGAGGATAGAAGATAACGGCGGGGGCATTCACTATCACCGTTGAGGCATTGTCCTGTGTTAGTTGGTTTAATGTAGACGGTGGTTTTGAACCCATGGTCGTTCAGAGCTACGAGGATGTCGAGGAAGGGGAGTTGTCCATTGTTAGATTTTTCAAAGGTGAAGTTAAGTCCGGAGGAGGTCATGAAGCGACGCTGGAGTTCCTGTAGTTCGTGGAGGTCCTTGATTTGCACGAAGATGTCATCCACGTATCTACAGTAGACGGCGGGTCGTTGGGCAGCTAGGAGCTCTTCCTCGATGGTACCCATGAAAAAGTTCGCAAAAAGAACTCCTAGGGGGCTGCCCATCGCCACACCGTCTATCTGCTTGTACATGTTGCCCCGGGGGCAAAGGAAGGGGGCCTCCTTGGTACATAGCTCCAGTAGTGTTTTCAGGGCCTTCTCCGGGATTTCCAGTGTAGGAGTATCAGGGCAATGATAAATTCGACGTAGAATCATGTCAATGGTCCTATCCACTGGCACGTTGGTGAACAGGCTTTCTACGTCGAGAGAGGCGATTGTGTGGTTGTTGTTACGGGGGGCGTCTCGTAAAATTTCCAAGAAATCGTGGGCTGAGTTAAGGTTGAATTGGCTGGGCACGTAGGGGGTGAGGAGGTTGTTCAGGGCCTTGGCGATCTGGTAGGTGGCAGTGGGGATCTGGGAGATGATGGGGCGGAGGGGGTTCCCAGGTTTGTGTGTTTTGATGGTTCCGTACGCATAACCAGGGGTGTATTCTCCGACGAGTTTTTTAAGGTGGATCCCTCCTTGTTTGGCGTTGATGGCGGTGATGGTGGTGTTGGCAATACGTTTGATTTCGTCGGTTGGGTTGCGGGTGATCTTTTTAAATTTAGTGTTGTCACTTAAGATGACGTCCATTTTTCTAAGATATTCCTCCTTGTCATGGATCACGAGGCAGGAGGCTTTATCCGCACGACGGATGATGATGTTGTTGGGGTTGTCTCTTAATAGTTTGGCAGCTTGGAAGTGTTGTTTGTTGAGTATTTTGCTATGGTGAGTTCCTCTGGTTTTGGCGGCTTCAGCGAGGAGAGTAGGTTGTAGGGCGGGAGTAGTGGTGACCTTGCCATCCTTCTTGAGTCGTAGGATGTCGTCCAGGAGGATTTCCGTTTCTAGGCGTTTCCGGTGGGGGCCAGGTTTGGAGCTGTAGTGGCAGTTGAGGCCTTTGTTGAGGAGGTCTTCTTGGTCCAGGGTCAGAATGGTGTTAGTAAGGTTTATATATCCTTTTGTTGGTTTGGGTAGTTTTAAGTTTCCGCCATAAAGACGGGCAAGCTTTTTTATGGTAGTGTTTTCGGCTTGTCTTCTGTGTTGTTCAAGGAGTTGTTCGAGGGCTGTGTTGATTTCGGCTTTGAGGTGGTCTGGAGGGGTTTCGTCTTCCCAAATCCGTAGAAGAGCATCTCGTTCTTTACGAAGGTTGTTGGCGAGCTCACGTTTTTCAATTATTTGGTCCTTCACCAGTTCTTCACGAAACTGGAGGGTGCTGGTGCGATGTCTGGCATTCTCGTGAAGTTTTATGTTGGTAAAGCCAGGTAATAAATTTTCTTTAATACATACGAGGTTGAAAGAAATGGCAATTTCTGCGTTGGAAATTTTATTATTCAAAGTTTCCAGGTCTCTGATGAGTTTTCGCTGGGTGGCAGGAAGTAGATGAAGGAGATGAGCAAAATTCATGGTGGTACAGGGTTACATTAAAGTACATGATGATACAGGATATACGACGCGTTTCACTGGACAACCAGCATTATCAAGTAAGGAAGGAATGATATAAAAGGTAAACAGGAAGGGTATATATAGAGGGTGGAGGATCAGAGGAGGCGGAAAACAGGGGGCAAAAGTCTGCTATTGGTGGAAGGGAAAACTAGGAGAGAAAAACCCTGTACCAAAATGAATTTTGCTCATCTCCTTCATCTACTTCCTGCCACCCAGCGAAAACTCATCAGAGACCTGGAAACTTTGAATAATAAAATTTCCAACGCAGAAATTGCCATTTCTTTCAACCTCGTATGTATTAAAGAAAAAAACAAAAAAAAAAAAAAAAAAAAAAATATATATATATATATATATATATATATATATATATATATATATATATATATATATATATATATATATATATATATAGATAGATAGATAGATAGATAGATATAGATATATATACCAGACACACACACACCAGACACACACAAAGACACGCACACCAGACACACACACACACACACACACACACACACACACACACACACACACACACACACACACACACACACACACACACACACACACACACACACATAGGGGAGGTGTGGCAGAGTGGTCTTGCCACTGGACTGGTAATCCAATGGACCCGGGTTCGAATCCCAATATGTCAATGGGAAGATATTATTGGGATGGAATTTGTGCTGTACCTAGTTTCAGTGCATTACCACAGCACACCAAAATGCCAAAACAAAATACCCTCATTGTTCCCTGATTAAATAACACTGTATGAATATTCCCATATTCAAAATATGCTACAGGGGGGCAATGTCTAGTGAGTTAATTGCTCAATAGGTGGCGTTCTGAGAGTGAGGGTCCGAGCCTGGGGAGTGAGACTGTGAGGCGCGGGGGCGAAGTAGCTTCAGAGATGGAGTTGGGTTCGAGCCGTGAATGAATGGGTGCTTCGCATGTCTCACTCCCTAGGCTGGAACAAGACCTCACGGGCCTCACCGTGTTCAGCGGTAGAGTGTAAAAGGCTATCAGCCTATGCCCGAGAGGGCGTAGTTGGAATATAAAAAAAAAAAAAAAAAAAAAAAAAAAAAAAAAAAAAAAAACCACACACACACACACACACACACACACACACACCAGACACACACACATACAGAACATAACCTACCCCCCTCCCACCCCACACACACACAGACACCCACCCTAACATTACCCTGTAGATTAATGCTTACCTGCCTTTGTTGGCTCTTAACACTATTTGGTAAAGGGGGGAGGGGGGAGGCCTTTTGTATATCCCCTGTTTCGCTCCATTAGCTTAGACAATTTAGGACGTTTCAATCCATCAGTTTGGCGAATATATGACACTTTACCACATTCAGGTGCGATTTTTTTTCTGAGCAAGCGATAGCGAACCTGTAACTTAGAAGAAATTGACCTTCGGCCGAGACAGGTCAGGGTGGGAAGTTTTTTTTAGTTTGAAGGACATTTTCTGGACCCCCTTGTCCCTCATGTATAATACCATTAGTCTTTACATATTAAAACGCTTCGCGATTATAAGACAATTCTTCCATTTCTGTTAATTTTAAAACCTGTCGTGCCATTTAGGTGTCGATTTTTCCTGGCGAGCGATAGCGAGCCTGTAATTTCGGAGGATCAGGCCTTCGGCCGAGACATTTTTCTACCGAAAAATGTCCATATTTAACTTAGAAGAGGGGTAATCCGGGTATTTTTTAAAGCTTGACGGAGGTCTAGGGAGCAAGCTAAAAACCTCTCCTTAAAGGGTAATATTTGGGTGTTTGCAGGAACATTTTCACGGCTTTTGTTGGCTGTTAAAGCACCACTTCTACCTAATGGAAGTGCTTGTTTGGGCACGTCTAAATAGCTCTCTTAAACACACTCACACTCTCTCTTTTTCTCTCTGCATACACACACACACACACACACACACACACACACACACACATATATATATATATATATATATATATATATATATATATATATATATATATATATATATATATACATATACAGTATATATATGTTACCTATCTGTAGGTGTGAATTTGTAAGTGTGTGTGTGTGTGTGTGTGTGTGTGTGTGTGTGTGTGTGTGTGTGTGTGTGTGTGTGTAATGGTGCTTTTGTTAATATGTATTTAACAACTCATTTGATATGCGATTACCTCAATAATTTGGGTAACATTAAATAAGTATTATCAGCTTAATACTTCCAATGCCACGAAAGGAAGCCATTTTCAAAATACGAAGTAAGTACAAGAGTTAAACGAAGACAATTATAATAGTTAGTGATTATCAGAAAACGATTTATATTTAATTACCGGTATATCTTTTTTTAATTAAGTACGAAAAGGGTAATATTTTGTCCATAATAATGTGTATTTATAAAGGCATATTGGTACGGTAGTCATAGTCAAATATACTGATTGAAAGGCAAAGTACTATCAATATACCCAATGATTTTATATACTATCTATATACTCTTGATTTCTTACATAACTGTCTTGATGGCGTAATGGTTAGTCCGCGGAATTTCGGTGTGAGTATCCTAGGTTCGAATCCTTGGAGTACCGTACCACATGTAATAATTAGTTTCATTGATTTCATTAATTAGGTGTATTAGGTGTATTAGGTGTATTAGGTGTATTAGGTGTATTAGGTGTATTCATAAGTTAATTGGTGGGTTGGTGAAAATATGAAAGGGTTCGAATCCCTGTGGATCACATATATGTTTTCATTAATTTCATTGGAGGTGTTTGGTGTGGTGGTGAAATTAATAATGTATAAATTATATAACGGAAGTGACAGGAATGTAAAAGATACATCCAAATTATTGAAGTTGTTGTCACCATACTACTCAGCTAGCCTATGCCTGAGTCTGGTTCTGTTGCTGTCACGGTGGTCGCGATAGCTTACGTGGCTTTGATAATAGATAGATAGATAGATAGATGGATATATAATATATATATATATATATATATATATATATATATATATATATATATATATATATATATATATGTTAGGAAAAAAAAAAAAAAAAAAAATATATATATAAGCAGTGATTGTTTGATATAATCATACAGTCCATGCAAACGTTTTAAAATGTTAAAATCAAATTTTTATTTATATATTTGTATTAGTTTCATAGTCACCTCCCTAGAACCCCATCAAGTTTAAAACAAACACCCCCTAGACCCCCCTTCGAGATAAATGTGTAAATTTTTCGATATAAAAATGTCCAGGCCGGGTTTCTCATAAAACATAGGCTCGCCATCGCTCGCCAGGAATAAATCGACACCTAACTGGCACGCAAGGTCCTAAAAATTGACAAAGGAATGGGGGTGAAAGGTCTTAAAATCTCCAAACTAGTGGAACAAATGCCTTAAAATCTGAAAACTACCGGGGGCTAAACGTGAGGGAGAAGGGGGCCCAGAAAAACCGACCATCTCCCCTTAATTAAGAGCAAACATTGAGCCTGAAACAGCTTCGATATATAATGTATGTCTCGGCATCCCTGATTGCGACTGTACAATCGGCTGTCCCATGTAACCCTTTGGCCTATAGTCATTTAAGGGGGCCCACCTCGCTACCGCTCGCCAGGAAAATATTGACACCTGGGTGGGGGTAAACATCTTAAAACTGTAGGCTGAATGGGGCCGAATGGATACAAGCCAAAGAGAGAGAGGGAGAGAAAGAGAAAACAAGCGAGGTGGGCTCCCTTAAAACATGATTAAATCGGGATCCGTGCCACAAATCAGCACAGTAAATTGGTCACTTGAATCCATTATAAGAGAAACAAACACATGGATTAGCCCCACCCCACACACCATCCTCTCTCACTCACTTTCACTATCTCTCTCTCTCTCTCTCTCTCAAGCTCCTCAACCAGTGCTACAGCTTTAACCTCTCTCTCTCTCTCTCTCTCTCTCTCTCTCTCTCTCTCTCTCTCTCTCTCTCTCTCTCTCTCTCTCATGTTTATACTCTATATTATCCCATATTTTTCCCTTAATTCCATTTAACTATTTAATCTGCTTTGTACTTTCTGTTCATTTAAATTCATCTATATTTCCATCTATATATACTCCCCTGTTTAACCAGATCTCTCTCTCTCTCTCTCTCTCTCTCTCTCTCTCTACACACACACACACTCTCTCAAGCACACTCACTCACTCATCCCTTACACACACATACACACCACTCTCTCTCTCTCTCTCTCTCTCTCTCTCTCTCTCTCTCTCTCTCTCTCTCTCTCATTCTTTAACCCTATCAATTTGTCTGTCGATTCCTCCCCGCCACCAAAATTTACCGTCCAATATATTTTGCCAATTTTCCCTTCTATTTTCCGGGGGGTCTGTGATTTAGTGGGATTTTGGGTTTCCGGGTCAATTGTGTGTCTGTCTGTCTGAATTTCTGTCTGGCTGTCTCTGTATATGTCTGTCTGTTTTTCCGTCTGTCTGTCTGCGTGTCTGTCTATCTCTCTATCTGTATATCTGTCTGCCTGTCTGCGTGTCTGTCTATCCCTCTATCTGTCTGCCTGTCTGTCTGTCTATCAGTAAATGTGTGTCTATATGCATAATTTAATTTTGTCTGTTTTTCTGTATTTCTCTCTGTACATTTTTGTCTCATTGTATATTTTCTGTCTGTCTGTATTCATCTCTGTCTGTATGTCTGTATATATGTTTGTTTAATTGTATATCTCTCTGTCTATCTGTCTGGTTAAGGGGCCCCACCTCGTTTTATTCTCTCTTTCTCACTCTCTCTCTCTGGGTTGTATCCATTCGGCCCCAAACGTCTTAAAACAGTAGGCTGAATGGGGCCGCATGGATGAAAGCCGAGAGAAAGAGAAAACAAAAAAGCGAGGTGGGCTCCCTTAACCTCTTCCCACAGGTCCATCCTTATAATTATACGGTACAGTAAATCGTCTAATATCAACCATAAGGCTTACACACGTATATTGAAGATCTCGCTAGCGCTCGAACAAATAGCAAAGTACAAGATCAAATTCCTGTAATTCCACACATAAAACTGTAAGACATATTTCAGTTATTCTATTTGTTTGCACAATATAAAGCACAAGAGAGAGAGAGAGAGAGAGAGAGAGAGAGAGAGAGAGAGAGAGAGAGAGAGAGAGAGAGAGAGAGAGAGAGAGAGAGAGAGAGAGAGAGAGAGTTAATTGAGTGTGGCCTAAACATGAACAATGTGGGAGTGGTGTATTTCTGTAACACTACAATCAAAATAGAGCTTTGATCAGGGGTAGAGGTAAGCTGGATTATTATCTCTCACTCTCACTCTCACTCTCTCTCTCTCTCTCTCCAGTATATGTATGTCTGTCTGTCTGTCTATCTATCTATCTAGCTCTCTCCCCCCTCTCTCTCTCCCCCTGCAGTATTTCCGCATACACATATAGAGGTCACAAGGACTGTATGTAAAGCTTGACTTACTCAGAGGTCACACGTCACACGGGAGAGTTGCACAAGGTAGAGAGATCTTGTAGGAAGAGAAACACGGCCATTCCTTCCTTCCTAAGACGTTTGGTCCCGTTAGCTTGGCGATTTTATGATCTTTCGACACATTTCTTTGTTAGTATTAAGAGTGTTCATGTTATTTAGGCGAGTGATAGCGAGCACGAAATTTATGAGTAACCGGCCTTTGGCTGGGACATTTGCCATCGAAAAAATTACAAAGTGATTATTTGTTTTCCTGGTGAGCGATAGCGAGCCTGTAATTTAAGAGCAACCGGCCTCCGGCCTGGACATTTTTCTACCGAAAAATGTACAAATTTATCTTGAAAGGGGGTCTAGGGGATGTAATTTCAAGCTTGATGAAAAAGTAGGGAACAAACTAAATACCTTCCCTTAATGGAGGTCTGGGGAGGGAACTAAAAAAATATTAACACTATAAATCCATTAGTAAATAAATATCTCATCCCCTGAATAACATCGTCTACTATTAGCCAAATATAATGTCCAAAACACTTCATAATATTCAAGGGATTAGTAGTTAAGTAACACCCCGTTCTTAAGTAACACCCCGTTCTTAAGTAACACCCCGTTCTTAAGTAACACCCCGTTCTTAAGTAACACCCCGTTCTTAAGTAACGCCCCGTTCTTAACATTAATCATCAATTACAAACCCCAATGCACTTGAATAAACTAATGAAAGCATAATTATGGTCCTCCCGGGATTCGAACGCGGTACACCACACCCAGAACATAAGCATCTAAACCATTGCACCGCCAACACAATAATGGAATATTTGTTAACTGTTTTGATAGCGTAATGGTTAGTGCGCGGAATTTCGATGTGCGTATCCTAGGTTCGAATCGTTGGAGTACCATGTGTATTAATTAGTTTCATTTATTTAATTAATTAGATTTATTTGTAAGTTAATTGGCGGGTTGGTGATAATAATTCACTCTTCTGTTGGCAGCGTGTATATTTAATGACCTCACAATATTTCGACAATTAATAATCTCCATTATAATTTATATATATAAATATCTATGCTATGCCTTTTTATTTTCATTTACCACACACACACACACACACACACACACACACACACGTACTCACATCAATAACTTTTGCCTCTTTCAGTCTAACCCTCTCTCTCTCTCTCTCTCTCTCTCTCTCTCTCTCTCTCTCTCTCTCTCTCTCTCTCTCTCTCTTCCGACCAATGTATAGCAGCTGCAAAGGTAAAATTCATTCTTGGATACAAAATTGGCTTACAGACAGAAGACAGAGAGTGGTGATAAATCGAGTGGAATCGGAGTGGGAGCCTGTCACTAGTGGAGTTCCACAGGGTTCAGTCCTTGGACCGGTCCTGTTTCTCATTTACATTAACGATATTGATGTAGGGGTAAACAACACCATTTCCAAATTCGCCGACGATACACAAATAGGAAATACAGTCCTGAACGAAGATGATAGAAATGCGTTGCAATCTGATTTAAACAAGATATCAGAGTGGTCGAAAAAATGGCAGATGCCCTTCAATGTCGATAAATGTCAGGTGCTGCAGGTTGGTAGCAGAAATATGAAATACAAATACGAAATGAATGGCAAACAAATAAAAACCGCAACGGTAGTAAAAGACCTAGGGGTACTAATATCTGAAAACCTAAAAACTTCCGACCAATGTATAGCAGCTGCAAATAAGGCAAACATAGCATTGGGCTTTATTAAACGAAAATTTACATATAAACATGAAAACGTAATAGTGCCACTGTTCAAAAGTATGGTGAGGCCCCACCTTGAATATGGTGTGCAGTTCTGGTCACCTTATCTGATCAAGGACATTGTAAGACTCGAGTCAGTACAGCGTAGAGCGACGAAGATGATACCCTCATTAAGAAATAAACCATATGAAGAAAGACTTAAACGATTGAACCTGTTCTCATTAAAAAAGAGGAGGTTGAGGGGTCAGCTTATTGAGTGCTTTAAGATACTAAAAGGTTTCGACAAAGTCGATGTAAATGCACTATTCACATTAAACAATACTAATCAAACTCGCGGAAATGGAATGAAATTAAAAACCAAAAAGGCAAACCTAGATGTCACAAAGAGTTTCTTCACCTACAGTGTGGCGACAGAGTGGAATAAACTACCAGCGAGAGTGGTGGAGAGCGACACAATAAACGCTTTCAAGGGAAGGCTTGACCTCTATCTGCAGAGGGCTGGGGTGATATGATTTTTTTTTTTTTTTTTTTTTTTATGTATGTGTATGTGTGTGCACTGTACAGTATGTATATATATACTGTATATATATATGTATGTATGTGTGTATGTATGTATGTGTATGTGTGTGTGTGTATGTGTGTATATGTATGTACCGGTGTATGTATATATATATATACATATATATATGCATATATACATATATAGTTTGTAAGGCCAGACT
>CM064517.1:41251447-41258947 GCA_032716605.1 Paralithodes platypus
TACATTAATACACACATTTTAATACATAACATTTAATACAACATTTTAATACACACAACATTTTAATACATACAACATTTTAATACACACAACATTTTAATACATACAACATTTTAATACATACAACATTTTAATACATACAACATTTTAATACACACATTTTAATACATACAACATTTTAATACATACACCATTTTAATACATACACCATTTTAATACATACACCATTTTAATACATACACCATTTTAATACATACACCATTTTAATACATACACCATAATGCACACAACATTTAATACACACAACATTTTTAATACAACATTTAATACACAACATTTTAATACACACAACATTTTAATACATACAACATTTTAATACACACATTTTAATACACACAACATTTTAATACATACATTTTAATACACACAGCATTTTAATACACACAACATTTTAATACATACAACATTTTAATACACACAACATTTTAATACACACAACATTTTAATACACACAACATTTTAATACATACAACATTTTAATACACACAACATTTTAATACACACAACATGCCAGAACAACAACAACAAACAATGTAGACTTCTTAAGGGAGCCCACCTCGCTTTTTTTTCTTTCTCTCCGTCTCTCTTTGGCTTGTATCCATTCGGCCCCATTCAGCCTACTGTTTTAAGACGTTTACCCCCATCCAGGTGTCAATATTTTCCTCGCGAGCAGTAGCGAGCCAGCATATATTTTTGTTTTGACAGCAAGCTAAATTTGTACAATTTTCTGTAGAAAAATTTCTCCGGCGAAGCCGAATTTCTCCATATAATGCTGGCTCGCTATCGCTCGCCAGGAAGAAATCGACACCTGGATGGGGATAAACGTCTTAAAACAGTTGGCTGAATGGGGCCGAATGGATACAAGCCAGGGACAGAGTAAATATAGTTAAAATCCAATTACTAAATATAAAAAAGGCTTGAACTCAATATGTTCATTAGCGGGTAACAAACTAAAGCAAATTACCTCTGCTGTTGCTTGCTTTTCTTTGTACTCCTTTGTACTCCCACATCATCCCTCGAACAACATGTCCTGAAGGTTCAATTTTAATAGGACAAGCCCGTGACTGTGTGTGTGTGTGTTTGTGTGTGTGTGTGTGTTTGTGTGTGTGTGTGTGTGTACGTGTGTGTGTGTTTGTACGTGTGTGTGTGTGTGTGTGTGTGTGTGTGTGTGTGTGTGTGTGTGTGTGTGTGTGTCTGTGTGTGTGTGATGTGAGCGTGTGTATGTGATGTGAGAGTGTGTTTCTCTCTCTTTCTCTCTCTGTATATGCGTGTGTGTGTATGTGTATCTGTGTATGACCGCATGTAAATTACTATATAATATAATATACATATAATATGTGTTATCCACAAACTATTTAATAATTATATATTTCGCTACATCTAACCTTTGCTTATACAATGAATTAATGAAAGTATATCTATGTATAAAGAAAAACGTTCGTATTATAGTTTATTATATAATTTTTTTTTGTAAACATGATATAATAAATGCAGAAAACAATTATTAAAGTCAAATAACTAACAACACTCCAAGGCACACATTAAAATACTTAGAATCGCATTATGCTTGATATATTTTTGTTCTACTGAATATTGCAGTATTACAACTTGCAATTAATTATACCACTTACTGTACAAAGTTCACCTCGGAGCTCAACTCACTGGTATTATATATATACAGTATATATACATACACACACACACACACACATATATATATATATATACTAGTGCAATATACATGATGCTCTTTGATGGGACAAATTAAATACAAAAATAAGCAGTACGGTACATTAATAATAGAAAAGGGAAACCCACAACGTATTTATATATATATATATATATATATATATATATAACTTATATCCGCTATAATATTGGAATGACAACGTTTAGGGCGTATTTAAGTGCTTATTTATTTAGTTAATATTGTTAATATTATTAATATTATTATTATTATTATTATTATTATTATTATGATCATCATTAGTATAATTTATATATGTATTTTTAATTATTTACGTTCCTCCGTAGACCTCCTTTCCAAAAAATAATTTTACATTTTTCGATAGATAATGTCCCGGCCGGAGGCCGATAACTACTACAGTATATTACAGGTTCGCTATCGCTCGCCAGGCAAACAAAATCGACATCTAAATTGTACGAAAGGTAAAAATATTGAAAAAGAAATGGGGTGAAAGATCTTAAAATCACCAAACTAATGGCCCGAACGTCTTAACTCTGAAACTAATGAGGTTAAACATGAGGTAGAAGGGGGGCCAGAAAAAAGCAACCATGCCCCCTTAAAACAGATATTCAGGATTTCATATTTACATGAAATATTTACCAAAGGCTTTCAAAAATTTTGTCTAACAATGCGGACACACAAATGGTAGAATTCTCTGGAACATATTAAGGGGACAGTGGCTGTTTGTTTGGTCTATTCATTCATTTCTTCATATATTTTTTTAGTTTCCTCCCTAGACCCTCCATCAAGCTTAGAAAAACGCCCCCTAGACTCCCCTTCAAGATAGATTTGTAAATTTTTCGGTACAAAAATTTCCCGGCCAAAGGCCGATTCCTCCTAAAGTTACAGGCTCGCTATCGATCGCCAGGAAAAAATCGACACCTAAATGGCACGAAGGGTCCTAATATTGACAAAGAAATGGGGTGAAAGGTCATAAAATCCCCAAACTAATGGAACCAACAGCTTACAATCTCACAACTAGTGGGGCTAAACATTAGGGAGAAGGGGGTCCAGAAAAACGGCCAGTCTCCCCTTATAATGCCTCTTACAATATTTCCAGGCAAAAGCGGTTTAGGGCCGAAGAGATTTCAGAAGTTTGTGTAATCAAAATAGACAGACATCAAAGTGAGCCAAGCCGTGATCATTATTATTGGTGGGGATTATTAGGAACCGGTATTAACTTTTCTGGACCCCTTTCCCCCTCATGTTTAGCCCCATTAGTTTTGAGATTTTAAGACGTGTTCGTTCCAATAGTTTGGTGATTTTCTCACTTTTTGCCCCATTTCTTTGTCAAAAATGAGACTTTTTGTGTCATGTGAGGTGTTGATTTATTCCTGGCGAGCGATAGCGAGCCTGTAAATTAAGAGGACCCCCCTTGGAGAAAAAAAACACAAAAATAAAAAAAAATCCAGGCAAAGCGGTTTAAGGGGAGATCTCCACTTGAGGGATTTTTTTCTTGACCCCTTTCTCCCTCATGTTTAGCCCCATTGATTTTGATATTATAAAACGTTTGCCCCACTAGTTTAGCGATTTTAAGAACTTTCACCCCATATTAAGACCTTTCGTGCAATTCAGGTGTCAATTTTATCCAGGCGAGCGATAGCGAGCCTGTAGTTTAAGAGGAAACGGCTTCGGCCGGGAAATTTTTCTACCGAAAAATTTACAAATTTATCTTGAAAGGGACTCAAGGGGGTGTAATTTTAAGCTTGATGGAGGTCTAGGGAACAAACTAAATACATCCCCTTAAGGCCGAAGAGATTTCAGAATGTTGTGTAATCAAAATAGACATCAAAATGAGCCAAACCGTGATCATTATTATTGGTGGGTTCGAAGCCTGTTCATGAATTGCTGGATGCTCTTTTGTAACCGAATAACCTCGTCTAATAGTAGCCAGCATAAACTTAAAAGGACGTCATCGGTACTGAATGGGTTAAGGGGGGATGGGCGTATTTATTTGTTTATTAATATATCTCTTCATTAATAGTTTCGTTCCTCCCCCTAGACTTCCATCAAGCTTAAATAAACACCCGTCCAAAACCCTTCTTCAAGATATATTTGTACATTTGAAAAATTTCCGGCCGAAAGCCGGTTCGTCTAATAATACAGGCTCGTAATCGCTCGCCAGAAAAAAAAAGTCGACACCTAAATGGCACGAAAGATCTTAACATTGACAGAAATGGGGCGAAAGTTCTTAAAATCGCCAAACTAATGGGGCGAACGTCTTAACATCTCAAAAGCAATGGGGTTAAACATGAAGAAGACAGGGGTCAAGAAAAAAATCCCCCAAGTGAAAATCTCCCATTAAGGGGAGATATCCACTCGAGGGATTTTTTTCTTGACCCCTTTCTCCCTCATGTTTAGCCCCATTGCTTTTGATATTATAAAAATTTTGCCCCATTAGTTTAGCGATTTTAAGAACTTTCACCCCATATTAAGACCTTTCGTGCAATTCAGGTGTCGATATTATCCGGGCGAGCGATAGCGAGCGTGTAATTTAAGAGGAATCGGCCTTCGGCCGGGACATTTTTCTACCGAAAAATGTACAAATTTATCTTGAAAGGGACTCAAGGGGATGTAATTTTAAGCTTGATGGAGGTCTAGGGAACAAACTAAATACCTCCCCTTAAGTGGGAAAAAAAAAAAAAAAAAAAAAAAAAAAGTGAGATAGTTCGAAAACTCTTAATTACTGGAGGCCCTTTTTAAACTGAAATAAATTGCCTAATAGTAGCCAGAATAAAGTTAGAAAGACGTCGCCGGTACAGAAGGGGTTAATACCATTGGCCTAAATGGTCTTCTGGATGTGGGTTCCAGGGTATGATTCAGATCGCCCACCAATTCCGTGAAAATCGGTTGATAACTTCGTGAGATATCTTATTGACAGACAGACAAACAGAAAAACGGAAGAGAAAACATAACCTCCGGAGGTATTTAAGAATAGGCACGACCAGAATAAAAAACGGACACAGAATCCAAGCCAGATAGTGCAGGGATGTCGCAAACTTATGACATTGGCTTTAAGAGGGGGCACCCGCTCTTTTTCTCTTTCTCTCCTTTTCTCTCTTTCTCTGGCTTGTATCCATTAGGCCCCATTCAGCCAACTGTTTTAAGACGTTTATCCCCATCCAGGTGTCGATTTCTTCCTGGCGAGCGATAGCGAGCCAGCATTGTATGCAGAAATCCGGCTTCGCCGGAGAGATTTTTCTATCGAAAAATGTACAAATTTAGCTTGCTGTCAAAACAAATATATATATATATATGCTGGCTCGCTACCACCCGCAAGGAAAATATTGACACCTGGATGGCGGTAAACGTCTTAACACAGTAGGCTGAATGGGGACGAATGAATACAAGACAAAGAGAGAGGGAGAGAAGGAGAAAAAAAAGCGAGGTGGGCTCCCTTAAAACCTTATAAACAAAGAACCAGAAATAGAGCGAGACAGCAGAGCAATAGAACACGGGTGACAGGTATATCGACAGTGGTGTGTGTGTGTGTGGGGGGGGGGGGGGGGGGGGGATGTGGGTGTGTGTGTGTGGGGGTGGGTGGGTGGGTGGGGGTGCCTGGGTGTGGGTGGGTGTGGGTGTGTGTGTGTGGGTGGGTGGGTGTGGGTGTGAGTGGGTGGGTGTGGGTGTGTGTGTGTGTGTGTGTGTGTGTGTGTGTGTGTGTGTGTAATAATAATAATAATAATAATACTAACAAAAATAAATACACAGACTTAACCTAGATCTTATCCTAAGAGATCAACAAACTTATCGTGGCTGCTAACGAGAGTGCCTTCATACTCCCGAGGCAGTAGGACGTGGGTAGGAGACTTTGTGGGTCCCCCGAGGCGGTCCGTCCAAACCTTGTCTTCACGTCCAGGGAAAGTTTTTGAGAGAACTTCCCCTGCCGGCGCATGGGAACGAACCCCCGACACCAGAGCTAGCGTTCCCAATACAGTGTACTAAGCGAGCTCTGCCACCGTGTGTGTGTGTGGATAGGGGGGGGGGGGGGGGGGGGGCTTTTTGGATCTCCCCTGTTTCGATCCATTAGTTTGGAGATTGAAATAAGTTTCACCACATTAATTTAGCTGCTAGTAGATGTTTCACCCCATTCAGGTGTCAATTTCCTTCAGGGCGAGTGATAGGGAGCCCGTAACAATGAAAATAACGGCCTTTTTCAGCCGGGACATTTTTCTACCAAAAGATGTACACATTTAGCTTGAAGGGGGGCTGGGTGAGTATATTTAGCTTGAAGGAAGCCTGGGAAGGCGATTTGGTTAGCCTAGGGGACAAGCTATAATACATTGCTCGAAAATGGCAAACACAAGCCAAATCCTCAATAACAATTAAACAAAATATCAAAATAACCCCCAAAACTGCAAAAATTAGATACAAATAGATACTAGAAATGTGTAGAAATAGATACTATAGGCCTAGTCTATTCGCTGTAAGTAGGCGATAATTCATGACCTCTATCCTCTGTAACTCAAAAACGACTAGAGTAATCGAGCTAATATTTCAACCATTTGGGAAGAGGCAGTCAAAGAGTAGATGTGGAAATTTACAGCCAATTTGCTCTAGCCCTTTTTGAGTTACAGAGGATGGAGGTTATGATATCTCGCCTACTTACAGCGAATAGACTATAGTGAGCCAGAGAATATAGTGGCTAGGCAAATTAAGGGGACATGGGCCGTTTTTCTGGACCACTTTCTCCCTCATGTTTAGCCCCATTAGTTTTCAGATGTTAAGATGTTTGCCCCATCAGTTAGTCGATGTTAAGACCTTTCGCCCCATTTATTCGACAATATTTAGACCTTTCGTGCTATTTAGGTGTCGAGTTTTTCCCTGGCGAACGATAGTGAGCCTGTAATGTTGGAAGAACCGGCCTTTGGCCGGGAAAGTTGTCTACCGAAAAATGTACAAATTAATCTAGAAGGGGGATCTAATGAATGTTTTTTTTTAATTTGATGGAGGTCTAGGGAGGAAACTAGAAAAATAATGAATACCGGTACATGCAAACATCGCCCAAAAAGTGAACCATCTCCCCTTAAGAGTGGTGAGAAAGCTTATCGGAGATCCCTGGAAGAGAGCTCAAGGCAGGGACAGGGAGAACATTTATAGCAGAACAGATATACCAGAACAATATTTATAGCAGAACAGATATACCAGAACAATATTTATAGCAGAACAGATATACCAGAACAATATTTATAGCAGAACAGATATACCAGAACAATATTTATAGCAGAACAGATATACCAGAACAATATTTATAGCAGAACAGATATACCAGAACAATATTTATAGCAGAACAGATATACCAGAACAATATTTATAGCAGAACAGATATACCAGAACAATATTTATAGCAGAACAGATATACCAGAACAATATTTATAGCAGAACAGATATACCAGAACAATATTTATAGCAGAACAGATATACCAGAACAATATTTATAGCAGAACAGATATACCAGAACAATATTTATAGCTACAATAATATCTATATTAAGGGGGGGGGGTCACAAGCTTCTTTTGTCTTTCTCTCCTTTTCTCTCTTTCCCTGGCTTGTATCCATTCGGCCCCATTCAGCCAACTGTTTTAAGACGCTTATCCCCATCCAGGTGTCGATTTCTTCCTGGCGAGCGATAGCTAGCCAGCATTGTATGGACAAATCCAGCTTCGCCGGAGACATTTTTCTATCGACAAAGT
>CM064517.1:41261447-41272721 GCA_032716605.1 Paralithodes platypus
ACAGACTGATTAGTAAAGAGATGGTGAAACAAATATGAACATAAAATGAAGGAAAATAGATCAATACCTGAACATAAACACACACACACACACACACACACACACATAATACTAATCAGTGTTCCTCAGAGCTCTCCCAGTGTATACCACCTCCTCTACGTAGGGCACGTGGTACCTGTCTTGCAACATAATCCCACCCCTACTCTGTGCAACTCTCAAACCCAAGAGTGAAATGGTACTCTCAGACTTTCTTCTATTCAACAGCTGAGCTCTGGAACTCTCTCCCAGAATCAGTCTTACCCTCTTCCTATGACTTAAATTGCTTCAAACTCCGTGTGTCCAGGCATTTTGGCTCGAAAGTCCCTTGATTTTGGCCCTGTCATTCTTTCAACTATAGGGGAGGCACTTGCTACAGGCAGTTCTGCCTTTTGCACACACGGATAGCGCGTCTGGCTCACAACCAGAAGGTCCCGAGTTCAAGACCCGGGCAGGGAAGAGACATTTGGGCAAGTCTCTAATAATGTAGCCTCTGTTCACCTAGCAGTATAAATAGGAACCTGGTATAAGTGGACAAAGTTGTGACATCCCCTCTGGGGGTTGGTGGTGTTACAAGGTAAGAAGGGTGTCGTACAGGTCAACCTAAGCCTTCGGGTGAGACTGGTACCGTACAGATCAACCCAAGCCTTCGATTTCAGATGTCGCCAATTAAATGATTACAGACTACACTCACATCCACAACCAACGATACAATAAAACACATGACATGCACTTCACGCAATACATGCCATGTTAAGGAGGCGCGATAAAAATGAGCTGAAGCTCGCATTGCGTGGAGCTGGAATCCCCTTGACAAACAAGTTCGGTGAATCACACACACACACACACACACACACACACACACACACACACACACACAGACACACACACACACACACACACATACACACACACACACATCAATATAAAGCGAGATATAGTTATACAGTAGATATAAATAGCAACCCCCACTCTCCATAACAAGCTCCCATACACCCAATAGCAACCCCCCACTCTCCATAACAAGCTCCCATACACCCAATAGCAACCCCCACTCTCCATAACAAGCTCCCATACACCCAATAGCAACCCCCCACTCTCCATAACAAGCTCCCATACACCCAATAGCAACCCCCCACTCTCCATAACAAGCTCCCATACACCCAATAGCAACCCCCCACTCTCCATAACAAGCTCCCATACACCCAATAGCAACCCCCCACTCTCCATAACAAGCTCCCATACACCCAATAGCAACCCCCCACTCTCCATAACAAGCTCCCATACACCCAATAGCAACCCCCCACTCTCCATAACAAGCTCCCATACACCCAATAGCAACCCCCACTCTCCATAACAAGCTCCCATACACCCAATAGCAACCCCCGACTCTCCATAACAAGCTCCCATACACCCAATAGCAACCCCCCACTCTCCATAACAAGATCCCATACACCCAAAAGCAACCCCCCACCACTCCATAACAAGCTCCCATACACCCAATAGCAACCCCCCACTCTCCATAACAAGCTCCCATACACCCAATAGCAACCCCCCACTCTCCATAACAAGCTCCCATACACCCAATAGCAACCCCCCACTCTCCATAACAAGCTCCCATACACCCAATAGCAACCCCCCACTCTCCATAACAAGCTCCCATACACCCAATAGCAACCCCCCACTCTCCATAACAAGCTCCCATACACCCAATAGCAACCCCCCACTCTCCATAACAAGCTCCCATACACCCAATAGCAACCCCCCACTCTCCATAACAAGCTCCCATACACCCAATAGCAACCCCCCACTCTCCATAACAAGCTCCCATACACCCAATAGCAACCCCCCACTCTCCATAACAAGCTCCCATACACCCAATAGCAACCCCCCACTCTCCATAACAAGCTCCCATACACCCAATAGCAACCCCCCACTCTCCATAACAAGCTCCCATACACCCAATAGCAACCCCCCACTCTCCATAACAAGCTCCCATACACCCAATAGCAACCCCCCACTCTCCATAACAAGCTCCCATACACCCAATAGCAACCCCCCACTCTCCATAACAAGCTCCCATACACCCAATAGCAACCCCCACTCTCCATAACAAGCTCCCATACACCCAATAGCAACCCCCCACTCTCCATAACAAGCTCCCATACACCCAATAGCAACCCCCCACTCTCCATAACAAGCTCCCATACACCCAATAGCAACCCCCCACTCTCCATAACAAGCTCCCATACACCCAATAGCAACCCCCCACTCTCCATAACAAGCTCCCATACACCCAATAGCAACCCACCACCTCCCATAACAAACTCCCATACACCCAATAGCAACCCCCCACTCTCCATAACAAGCTCCCATACACCCAATAGCAACCCCCCACTCTCCATAACAAGCTCCCATACACCCAATAGCAACCCCCCACTCTCCATAACAAGCTCCCATACACCCAATAGCAAACACCCCACTCTCCATAACAAGCTCCCATACACCCAATAGCAACCCTCCACTCTCCATAACAAGCTCCCATACACCCAATAGCAACCCCCCACTCTCCATAACAAGCTCCCATACACCCAATAGCAACCCCCCACTCTCCATAACAAGCTCCCATACACCCAATAGCAACCCCCCACTCTCCATAACAAGCTCCCATACACCCAATAGCAACCCCCCACTCTCCATAACAAGCTCCCATACACCCAATAGCAACCCCCCCACTCTCCATAACCAGCTCCCATACACCCAATAGCAACCCCCCACTCTCCATAACTAGCTCCCATACACCCAATAGCAACCACCCACTCTCCATACCTAGCTCCCACACACCCAATCGCAAACCCCCCACTCTCCATAACAAGCTCCCATACACCCAATAGCAACCCCCGCACTCGATATCAAGGTCCCATACACCCAATAGCAACCCCCACTCTCCATAACAAGCTCCCATACACCCAATAGCAACCCCCCACTCTCCATAACAAGCTCCCATACACCCAATAGCAACCCCCCACTCTCCATAACAAGCTCCCATACACCCAATAGCAACCCCCCACTCTCCATAACAAGATCCCATACACCCAATAGCACACCCCCCACTCTCCATAACAAGCTCCCATACACCCAATAGCAACCCCCCACTCTCCATAACAAGCTCCCATACACCCAATAGCAACCCCCCACTCTCCATAACAAGCTCCCATACACCCAATAGCAACCCCCCACTCCATAACAAGCCCACATACACCCAATAGCAACCCACCACTTTCCATAACAAGCACCCATACACCCAATAGCAACCCCCCACGCTCCATAACAAGCTCCCATACACCCAATAGCAACCCCCCACTCTCCATAACAAGCTCCCATACACCCAATAGCAACCCCCCACTCTCCATATCAAGCTCCCATACACCCAATAGCAACCCCCCACTCTCCATAACAAGCTCCCATACACCCAATAGCAACCCCCCACTCTCCATAACAAGCTCCCATACACCCAATAGCAACCCCCCACTCTCCATAACAAGCTCCCATACACCCAATAGCAACCCCCCACTCTCCATAACAAGCTCCCATACACCCAATAGCAACCCCCCACTCTCCATAACAAGCTCCCATACACCCAAATAGCAACCCCCCACTCTCCATAACAAGCTCCCATACACCCAATAGCAACCCCCCACTCTCCACAACAAGCTCCCAAACACCCAAAAGCCACCCCCCCACTCTCCATAACAAGCTCCCATACACCCAATAGCAACCCCCCCACCCTCCATAACAAGCTTCCATATACCCAATAGCTCACCCCCACCCTCCATGACAAGCTCCCATACACCCAATAGCAACCCCCCACTCTCGATAGCAAGCTGCCATACACCCAATAGCAACCCCCCACTCTCCATAACAAGCTCCCATACACCCAATAGCAACCCCCCACTCTCCATAACAAGCTCCCATACAACCAATAGCAAACACCCAATCTCCATAACAAGCTCCCATACACCCAATAGCAACCCCCCCTCTCCATAACAAGCTCCCATACACCCAATAGCAACCCCCCACTCTCCATAACAAGCTCCCATACACCCAATAGCAACCCCCCCCACTCTCCATAACAAGCTCACCATACACCCAATAGCAACCCCCCACTCTCCATAACAAGCTCCCATACACCCAATAGCAACCCCCCACTCTCCATAACAACCTCCCAAAAACCCAATACCAAACCCCCCACTCTCCATAACAGCTCCCATACACCCAATAGCAATCCTCACTCTCGACAACAAGCTCCCATACACCCAATAGCAACCCCTCCACTCTCCATAACAAGCTCCCATACACCCAATAGCAACCCCCCACTCTCCATAACAAGCTCCCATACACCCAATAGCAACCCCCACTCTCCATAACCAGCTCCCATACACCCAATAGCAACCCCCCACTCTCCATAACAAGCTCCCATACACCCAATAGCAACCCCCCACTCTCCATAACAAGCTCCCATACACCCAATAGCAACCCCCACTCTCCATAACAAGCTCCCATACACCCAATAGCAACCCCCCACTCTCCATAACAAGCTCCCATACACCCAATAGCAACCCCCCACTCTCCATAACAAGCTCCCATACACCCAATAGCAACCCCCACTCTCCATAACAAGCTCCCATACACCCAATAGCAACCCCCCACTCTCCATAACAAGCTCCCATACACCCAATAGCAACCCCCCACTCTCCCATAACAAGCTCCCATACACCCAATAGCAACCCCGCACTCTCCATAACAAGCTCCCATACACCCAATAGCAACCCCCCACTCTCCAAAACACGCTCCCATACACCCATAGCAACCCCCCACTCTCCATAACAAGCCCCCATACACCCAATAGCAACCCCCCACTCTCCATAACAAGCTCTCATACACCCAATAGCAACCCCCCACTCTCCATAACAAGCTCCCATACACACAATAGCAACCCCCCACTCTCCATAACAAGCTCCCATACACCCAATAGCAACCCCCCACTCTCCATAACAAGCTCCCATACACCCAATAGCAACCCCCACTCTCCATAACAAGCTCCCATACACCCAATAGCCAACCCCCCACTCTCCATAACAAGCTCCCATACACCCAATAGCAACCCCCCACTCTCCATAACAAGCTCCCATACACCCACTAGCATCCCCCCACTCTCCATAACAAGCTCCCATACACCCCATAGCATCCCCCCCCTCTCCATAACAAGCTCCCATACACCCAATAGCAACCCCCCACTCTCCATAACAAGCCCCCATACACCCAATAGCATCCCCCCACTCCTCCATAACAAGCTCCCATACACCCAATAGCAACCCCCCACTCTCCATAACAAGCTCCCCTACACCCAATAGCATCCCCCCACTCTCCATACAAGCTCCCATACACCCAATAGCATCCCCCCACTCTCCATAATAAGCTCCCATACACCCAATAGCAACCCCCCACTCTCCATAACAAGCTCCATACACCCAATAGCAACCCCCGACTCTCCATAACAAGCTCCCATACACCCAATAGCATCCCCACACTCTCCATAACATGCTCCCATACACCCAATAGCAACCCCCCACTCTCCATAACAAGCTCCCATACACCAATAGCATCCCCCACTCTCCATAACAAGCTCCCATAAAGCCAATAGCATCCCCCCCCCCACTCTCCATAACAGCTCCCATACACCCATAGCAACCCCCCACTCTCCATTAACAAGCTCCCATACACCCAATAGCATCTCCCCACTCTCCAAAACACCCTCCCATACACCCAAGAGCATCCCCCCACTCTCCATAACAAGCTCCCATACACCCAATAGCAACCCCCCACTCTCCATAACAAGCTCCCATACACCCAATAGCCCCCCACTCTCCATAACAAGCTCCCATACACCCAATAGCATCCCCCCACTCTCCATAACAAGCTCCCATACACCCAATAGCAACCCCCCACTCTCCATAACAAGCTCCCATACACCCAATAGCAACCCCCCACTCCCCATAACAAGCTCCCAAACACCCCAATAGCAACCCCCCACTCTCCATAACAAGCTCCCATACACCCAATAGCAACCCCCCACTCTCCATAACAAGCTCCCATACACCCAATAGCAACCCCCCACTCTCCATAACAAGCTCCCATACACCCAATAGCAACCCCCCACTCTCCATAACAAGCTCCCATACACCCAATAGCAACCCCCCACTCTCCATAACAAGCTCCCATACACCCAATAGCACCCCCACTCTCTCCAAAACAAGCTCCCATACACCCAATAGCAACCCCCCCTCTCCATAACAAGCTCCCATACACCCAATAGCAACCCCCCACTCTCCATAACAAGCTCCCATACACCCAATAGCAACCCCCCACTCTCCATAACAAGCTCCCATACACCCAATAGCAACCCCCCACTCTCCATAACAAGCCCCCCTACCACCCAATAGCAACCCCCACTCTCCATAACAAGCTCCCATACACCCAATAGCAACCCCCCACTCTCCATAACAAGCTCCCATACACCCAATAGCAACCCCCCACTCTCCATAACAAGCTCCCATACACCCAATAGCAACCCCCCACTCTCCATAATAAGCTCCCATACACCCAATAGCAACCCCCCACTCTCCATAACAAGATCCCATACACCCAATAGCCACCCCCCATCTCCATAACACGCTCCCATACACCCAATAGAAACCCCCCACTCTCCATAACAAGCTCCCATACACCCAATAGCAACCCCCCACTCTCCATAACAAGCTCCCATACACCCAATAGCAACCCCCCACTCTCCATAACAAGCTCCCATACACCCCAATAGCATCCCCCCACTCTCCATAACACGCTCCCATACACCCAATAGCAACCCCCCACTCTCCATAACAAGCTCCCATACTCCCAATAGCATCCCCCACTCTCCATAACAAGCTCCCATTCACCCAATAGCATCCCCCCACCCTCCACAACAAGCTCCCATACCCCCAATATCATCCCCCCACTCTCCATAACTAGCTCCCATACACCCAATAGCAACCCCCCACTCTCCATAACAAGCTCCCATACACCCAATAGCAACCCCCCACTCTCCATAACAAGCTCCCATACACCCAATAGCATCCCCCCACTCTCCATAACAAGCTCCCATACACCCAATAGCAAACCCCCACGCTCCATAACAAGCTCCCATACACCCAATAGCATCCCCCCACTCTCCATAACAAGCTCCCATACACCCAATAGCATCCCCCCACTCTCCATAACAAGCTCCCATACACCCAATAGCAACCCCCCACTCTCCATAACAAGCTCCCATACACCCAATAGCATCCCCCCACTCTCCATAACAAGCTCCCATACACCCAAGAGCATCCCCCCACTCTCCATAACAAGCTCCCATACACCCAATAGCAACCCCCACTCTCCATAACAAGCTCCCATACACCCAATAGCATCCCCCCACTCTCCATAACAAGCTCCCATACACCCAATAGCAACCCCCACTCTCCATAACAAGCTCCCATACACCCAATAGCAATCCCCCCACTCTCCATAACAAGCTCCCATACACCCAATAGCAACCCCCCACTCTCCATAACAAGCTCCCATACACCCAATAGCAACCCCCCACTCTCCATAACAAGCTCCCATACACCCAATAGCAACCCCCCACTCTCCATAACAAGCTCCCATACACCCAATAGCAACCCCCCACCTCTCCATAACAAGCTCCCATACACCCAATAGCAAACCCCCCACTCTCCATAACAAGCTCCCATACACCCAATAGCAACCCCCAGCTCTCCATAACAAGCTCCCATACACCCAATAGCAACCCCCCACTCTCCATAACAAGCTCCCTACACCCAATAGCAACCCCCACTCCTCCATAACAAGCTCCCATACACCCAATAGCAACCCCCCACTCTCCATAACAAGCTCCATACACCCAATAGCAACCCCCACTCTCCATAACAAGCTCCCATACACCCAATAGCAACCCCCCACTCTCCATAACCAGCTCCCATACACCCAATAGCAACCCCCCACCCTCGTTAACAAGCTCCTATACCCAATAGCAACCCCCACTCTCCATAACAAGCTCCCATACACCCAATAGCAACCCCCCACTCTCCATAACAAGCTCCCATACACCCAATAGCAACCCTCCCCACTCCTCCATAACAAGCTCCCATACACCCAATAGCAACCCCCCACTCTCCATAACAAGCTCCCATACACCAATAGCAACCCCCCACTCTCCATAACAAGCTCCCATACACCCAATAGCAACCCCCCACTCTCCATAACAAGCTCCCATACACCCAATAGCAACCCCCCCCTCTCCATAACAAGCTCCCATACACCCAATAGCAACCCCCCACTCTCCATACTAACCTCCCATACACCCATAGCAACCCCCCACTCTCCATAACAAGCTCCCATACACCCAATAGCGACCCCCCACCCTCCATAATACGCTCCCATACCCCCAATAGCACCCCCCCACTCTCCATAACAAGGTCCCCTACACCCAATAGCAACCACCCACTCTCCATAATAAGCTCCCATACACCCAATAGCAACCCCCCACTCTCCATAACAAGCTCCATACACCCAATAGCCACCCCCCACTCTCCATAACACGCTCCCATACACCCAATAGCAAACCCCCCACTCTCCATAACAAGCTCCCATACACCCAATTCAACCCCCCACTCTCCATAACAAGCCCCCATACACCCACTGGCAACGCGCCACTGTCCATAACAAGCCCCCATACACCCAATAGCATCCCCCCACTCTCCATAACAAGCTCCCATACACCCAAATAGCAACCCCCCACTCTCCATAAACAAGCTCCCATACACCCAATAGCAACCCCCCACTCTCCATAACAAGCTCCCATACACCCAATAGCAACCCCCCACTCTCCATAACAAGCTCCCATACACCCAATAGCAACCCCCCACTCTCCATAACAAGCACCCATACACCCAATAGCAACCCCCCACTCTCCATAACAAGCTCCCATACACCCAATAGCAACCCCCCACTCTCCATAACACGCTCCCATACACCCAATAGCAACCCCCCACTCTCCATAACAAGCTCCCATACACCCAATAGCAAACCCCCCACTCTCCATAACAAGCTCCCATACACCAATAGCAACCCCCCACTCTCCATAACAAGCTCCCATACACCAATAGCAACCCCCCACTCTCCATAAACAAGCTCCCATACACCCAATAGAATAGCAACCCCCCACTCTCCATAACAAGCTCCCATACACCCAATAGCACCACCCCCACTCTCCATAACAAGCTCCCATACACCCAATAGCAACCCCCCACTCTCCATCACAAATTGCCAGACCCCCAACAGCAACACCCCCACTCTCCATAACAAGCTCCCATACACCCAAATAGCAAACCCCCCACTCTCCATAACAAGCTCCCATACACCCAATAGCAAACCCCCACTCTCCACAACCAACCCCCATAACCCCAATAGCAACCCCCCACTCTCCATAACAAGCTCCCATACACCCAATAGCAACCCCCCACTCTCCATAACAAGCTCCCATACACCCAATAGCAACCCCCCACTCTCCATAACAAGCTCCCATACACCCAATAGCAACCCCCCACTCTCCATAACAAGCCCCCATACACCCAATAGCAACCCCCCACTCTCCATAACCCGCTCCCATCCACCCAATAGCAACCCCCCACTCTCCATAAAAAAGCTCCCATACACCCAATAGCAACCCCCACTCTCCATAACAAGCTCCCATACACCCAATAGCAACCCCCACTCTCCATAACAAGCTCCCATACAACCAATAGCAACCCCCCACTCTCCATAACAAGCTCCCATACACCCAATAGCAACCCCCCACTCTCCATAACAAGCTCCCATACAACCCAATAGCAACCCCCCCCCTCTCCATAACAAGCTCCCATACACCCAATAGCAACCCCCCATCTCCAAAACAAGCTCCCATACACCCAATAGCAACCACCCACACTCTCCATAACAACTCTGCCCATACACCCCAATAGCAACCCCCCACTATCTCCATACACCAGCTCCCATAGCACCCAATAGCAACCCCCCACTCTCCAGTAACAAGCTCCCCATACACCCAATAGCAACCCCCCACTCTCCATAACAAGCTCCCATACCACCCAATAGCAACCCCCACTCTCCATAACAAGCTTCCCATAAACACCCAATAGCAACCCCCCCACTCTCCATAACAAGCTACCCATACACCCAATAGCACAAAACCACCCACTCTCCATAACAAGCTCCCAATACACCCAATAGCAACCCCCCACTCTCCCATAACCAAGCCTCCAATACACCCAATAGCAACCCCCACTCTCCATAATAAGCTCCCATACACCCAATAGCACCCCCCCACTCTCCAAAACCAGCTCCCCTAAACCCAATAGCAACCCCAATCGCCCATAACAAGCTCCCATACACCCAATAGCAACCCCCCACTCTCCATAACAAGCTCCCATACACCCAATCCCACTAACTCAGTCTGCCTCTTAAGAGGGGGTCACCGTTTTTTTTTATCTTTCTCTCCTTTTCTCTCTTTCCCTGGCTTGTATCCATATTCGGACCCGAATCAGCCAAATGTTTTTAAAAGACGGTGTAATCCCCATCCAGGGTGTCGATATCTTCCTGGCGGGAAGCGGATAGCGGCGCAGCATTGTATGGAGAACATCCGGCCTTCGCCGGTAGGAGCCATTTTTCTATCGAAAAATTTACAAATTTAGCCTGCTGTCAAAACAAAAATATATGTATATGCTGGCTAGCTACCGCTCGCCAGGAAAATATTGACACCTGGATAGGGGTAAGCGTCTTAAAACAGTAGGCTGAATGGGGCCGAATGGATACAAGCCAGAGAAAGAGGGAGAGAGAGAGAAAAAAAGCGAGGTGGGCTCCCTTAACAAGCTCCCATACACCCAATCCCACTAACTCAGTCTGCCTGTGAACTTACCAGGTGTAGGCCTAAAGCCGGTATCACACGAGCGTTTGTTCACTCAACATTTATCCTCACACTGGTCTGGCAGCTTTTGAAGTTAACATTTAAAATATTTCGGTCGCCTAAATTCATCGATCATCAGTCTAGTTTCCGATACCAGTGCATAATATTCCAGA
>CM064518.1:0-76547 GCA_032716605.1 Paralithodes platypus
GTGACCCTTCTAGGTTGCTTGTCCTCCAAAACACTGAGGGTACAAGTGTCCTCAAACAGTGGTTTAGAGTGGGTAACGGGCAACATTGGAAAGGGAATTACTGCCCTGGACACTAATTGCCGTGGCAGGATTAGGAAGTTAGTAGGGGACAGATGGGTTAGTAACTGAGGGGGGGATAAAATAAAAGTTATTCATTTACAAACGCAGGTTAGTCGCGGGTTTGAAGCGAGATATTTGTCTAGGCGGAGTTTAAATGACTCAACGGTGCTGCAGTATATAACGTTTCGGGGAAGCCCATTCAACAAGTTGACAACCGCGATGAAAGAAGAAATTCGAGATTCGTGTGAGTTACAAGATTTAACAATAATTTTGCAACCGTTTCCCCGAGTGTAATTAGATTGGTCGATAGTGACGTTACTTAATACAGGTGCTATTGTCGATGCCTTTGCTGATTTTGTGAACACTTGAATTAAGTCACATCATAATCTGCGCTGGGTTAAAGGAACTAGATTTAATTCTCTAAGACGCTTTCGTTATGGTTTGTTCTTTAGGCTAGGTAGCATTTTGGTAACTTTACGTTGAACTCTGTTCTAGCTTGTTTATAGCTGTTTGGGAATAAGGGCAAACCAGGACTTGAACGCAGTAGGCCAGAAGAGGCGCGGACCTAAGGAAAATTGTAAAGGGTTAGGATAACTTCTTTGGATTTATGCTCAAATTGACCTGCCTATAAAGCCAATTAGTTTGTTTGCCTTCTTAACCAACTTACGAAAATTGTTGACTCGGTTTAGGGGTACTCGATATTGTTACTCACAGATAGGTTTCTCTGTTTACATTCTTAAGCTGAGTGCCATTCATCGAATAGTTTGCTTTCTCATTTAGGTATCCGATATGTAGTACTTTACAATTTATCCGAATTGAAACTCATTGGCCAAATTTGGGCCCAACATGGCAATTTATCTAGCTTGTGGTGCATATCGCCAACTTGTTCGTTTGCGAGTACGCTATTTGCAATTTTTTGTATCGTCAAGCAAATGTTTGATATTGTACAGGTGAGGCCCTCATCTATGTCGTGGATGTAAATTAGAAAGAGAATTGGTCATAGTACCGATCCCTGGGGTACCCCCGCGACTTACATTGGACCATCTAGATGCATTACCGTTTATGGACTACTCTATTGCTTTCTGTCGCTGAGCCAATGTTCTATCCCATTTTCAACACACCGTCTTGTATTCCAGCCGCTTTTTAGTGTTAGCAGTAAACGTTTTTTGTGGGGAACTTTGTCAAACAGGCCTTTTGAAAATCAAGGTATATAATATCTACAGCGTTACTATCATCGTAGAGGTTTGAGGGATATCGTGGAAGAAGTATAAGAGTTTTGTTAAAACAGGAACGTTTTTTACGAAAGCCGTGTTGAGTATCTTTAAGTATGGTTAGTTGCCTCTAAGTGATTTACGAGGTCTGTCGAGTATGACCGTTTCTAGCATTTTAAATACAACTGAGGTTAAAGCTATTGGGACGGATAGGTAACGGGGTAGGGATTTGCTGCCTTTTTTTAATCGCGGTGTACGTGGCTAGAGAGAGAGAGAGAGCAGAGAGAGAAGGAGAGAGAGAGAGGAGAGGAGAGGGGAGAAGGAGAGAGGGGAGAGAGACGAGAGAGAGGGAGGAGGAGGAGAGAGAGAGGAGAGAGAAGAAAGGAGAGAGAGAGAAGAGGAGGAAGGGAGGGGGGGGGCGAGAGAGAGGAGAGGAGCGAGAGAGGAGAGAGGAGAGCCGAGAGGCAAGGAGAAGAGGACGAGAGGAGAGAGGGAGGGGAGAGATGAGAGAGAAGAAGACGAGGAGAGAGAGCGAGGAGAGAGGGGAGTGGGGAGAGAGAGAGGAGGATTGAGAAGGAGAGGAAGAGATCCTGAGAGAGAGAGAGAGAGAGAGAGAGAGAGAGAGAGAGAGAGAGAGAGAGAGAGAGAGAGAGAGACTGAGACATGTGTATGTCGTACGTATAAATGGACTTCAGAATTGCATTTTTATGCAAGCAGACATTGCATTTTAGACACATGTGAAGTACCACAGAAACATGTAGGCCATGACTGTAAATAAAGTACTATATTATAGACCACCAGCGACGGTGGTCAGTAAACACAGGCAGATTGCCTTTTGTGATAAAGGGCTAAATATAGAATGGTGTCTCCTTACACTTGCGAAAGGGTAGCTTGCCACCAGATTTATTTCCAAGTAATATGCAATCTAAATGTATATTCGAGACCTACTGCAAGTATTTGTATGACAGTCATGACTATGTATAATCCAATATACGCGCGTAGATGAGACATAAGAAAGCTGGTTGAGCAATTTTCGACACCCACACAGTTATTATTCTTTTTTATTTACAATATTATACAATACAAATGTATTTGTGAAGATTTTATCCATTATTGTATTTATACAAATTTTGTTCCCAGACAGAGCTGCTGTTGCTGGTGTAGCTGGGGCATAAAGGAGCGGCAAGGGTCACCGCTTGACCGTGGGAAAATGAGTGGAGTCGCACTGAGAGGGGCAATTTTTCTGAGTGTTTGGGCAATTTTTGACAGAATAAAGTTATATAATTACTAATTCTTGACAGAGACAAACTATTACATATAATTGTAATCCATCAATTTACAAACGTAATTGGTGGGATCATTTTTTTTTGTATATTGTCATTTCGATTGTAGACACGAAGTTTGAGTGATACTGGTATGAGCTCCGTGGCATGGTTGGTAAGGTCGCGGACTGGAAAACTCAAAGTGTGGTAGGGTTGTGTGATCGAATCCAGGAGGGGTGATGGGGAAGGTTTTATATTGTCTAGAAAATTTTTGATAATTTTTTTTTTTTACAAGACATGCCATTGTATTCAAACAATATGAAATATTCATAGATATATCATATTGTAAGAATACAATGACATGACCTTGTTTTCTTTTCTTTTTTTTATTGTTTTATTTATTATTTAGTAGGTTTGACAGGATTTATTGAAACATATTTATTTTTGTACAGTTCATTTGAGGTAAGAAAATAATTATATACACATTACTTTGGCTAATAACAAACATATATTGATATACTAAACATATATCCATGTATTTGTATAAACTAAATAAATGAAAACATACAATTTTATAAAAGCTATATTATTTTTTTTATTAATCTATTATTATAGGAGTTCGAACCCGGGTTAACACATATTGACCTTAACCATGACACACCAGGACGGTTAATGTTTGTATACATTAGTTTAATTAATATAACAATATACATGCCCTTCATAAAAAAATATCATATTACATGTCTGGAAGAAATTTCGAAACATATAAACTAAATAATTAAACATACATTATAATTAAAAGTATCACAGGGACATCTTTGGAACTTATACATTATATAATATATATGTTACATTATGAGGTAGCGTGATCAATTAGGTCAGGTCAGGTAAGGTAGGGCGCGAGTCCAGGACAGGGCGGGGCAGGGGGGCGAGTCCAGGGCAGGGCACGGGGCGAGTCCAGGGCAGGGCAGGGCAGGGCGACACTCAATAATTCTTGAAGGTGTGGTAGTCCCTGAAGCAGTCACCCAGGCAGAGTGGAACTTTGCACTCGGCGCACATTGAGGTGACTCTTTGGTGGACATGGGGTTTCCTGACACTGGAGCTGCAGACGGTGCACTGCGCCTGCCTGTGACGAGTGCCAAGCATCTCAGTGTTGATGGGGTAGTGTCTTTCGACACCCAGCTGGATGCGGTCAGGAACGTGATCCCCACGCCATGCCGTACGTCTGTGAGTGGTGGTGCCATACTTCTCCAGGAGTTGGTATGAGACGTTGTAGACGAACTCCCGGAATTTCAGCTTCTGGTTTGGGGACATATCCTTTTTCACCAACCACAAGTTGTAGGCGTTCAGCATCGTTATATCAACTAGGTGGAGGAAGAGCTTGTGATACCACTTCACAGTCTTCCTCAGACACTCAACGCCTGACAGCTGACAGTCAGACTTGTCCACCAGGCGCATGTTCTTAGTGTAGTCCACTACCATGTCGGGCTTGTAAATTGTCTTCCTGGTTCGGTAGTGGATTTTGCCAGAAATCCATCTGGGCACCTGTGTGGACGGTGGAAAGCAGGTGGACGTCTCGCTTATCCTTCCACTTCAGGGCTATCACTTTCCCACACTTCTCGAGCTGCTTGTATTTCTGCCCCTTTCATCGCCTTCTTCGCACATGCCTCTCGCGGTGTTCCTGGGCCAGGTCGTCTTCTGAAGGTGTGTCACTGGAGGAGGCATCTGTAAGAGGAATGACATTACCTGTGAACTTTGGCATAAACTTTCTTGTCTTTCTGACAGTCCCACATGACCCCGTTTGGTTGTCATGAAGAAACTGGCAGAGAGCAGGAGAAGTATACCAGTTGTCAGTGTAGATGATGTGGCCTTTGCCCAGGTAAGGTGCCAACATTTTCCTGACGATGGCACCTGACATGCCCATGGGGTCATTGGCAGCGGCTTTCGGTATGTCAATGTCAGTGCCTGTGTACACGATCATGTCAAGCACTATTCCAGTTTCGCAGTCACACAAAACGAAGAGCTTGATTCCGAACCTATGCCTTTTCAAGGGGATATACTGCTTGAAAACAAGACGTCCTTTGAAGAGCACGAGCGACTCATCAATCACCAAATTGAGGAAGGGGTAAAAGTATTTCCTATACCTCTCCAACAACATGGTGAACACATCCCGAACTTTCCATATCCTGTCAATCCTGTTAGGATTTTCGTTGTCTGCAAAGTGCATAAATCTTAGCAGCAACAAAAATCTGTCACGAGTCATGAACTTATTGAAAGTTGGGGTGGCGATGAGAGGGTCGTGCATCCAATAGTGTTGCAACACATGCTTCTTGATCAGAGGCATGAGGAACAACAAGGCAAAGAACGTCATAAATTCTTCCACAGTCGTATCCACCCAGCCTCGTATTCTCGCTTTTGGAGAAAGGACGTCCAATCTGCCAAACACCCACCTGTAGTAGGCGTTTGTTTGGGCAACGATGTACGTCATTACCTCCATGTCGAAAAAAGCGAGGAAGAAGTCGCTTTCGTTCGCTTGATCGTCACAGCGCCAGTCGTCAGTTGTTCCTGACGTCCCAGGATTGAACTGGGGCACGTCAGGTACAAAATTGACCCCGTCAGACCAATCGAACGAAGGCAGCTCAGGGATCGGAATGTCGTCTGCGTCTGCTTCATCGTCTGAAATATCGTTTCCATGGTCGCGATACAGCACTTCATCATCATCACCCTCCTCTTCACTTGACAGACGATGCCCTTCCTCATTTTCGTCACCGACGTCGGACTCACTCCCACTGTCCACTCCCAAATCCCCCCACCCTTGGTCCCGTGCTAGGGCTTCGTCGTCGAAACCTGGGCTGCCAATGTCCTGCGAATCACCATCAAACAGCAGGGCGGCATACTTTGATGGTGTCAGAGTTTTCCGGGTCACTTTTGCACGTGCGGGAGTCTTATGGACAGGGACAGCAGAGGCGGTGGCAGGGGCGGCGGCAGGGGCGGCGGCAGGGGCAGCAGTGGTGCGTGGCCTTGATGGCAAGATGATGGTGGTGCCTGTCGCCCTTCTCTCTGTTCCTTGGGCAGGGGCGGCAGGGGCAACAGGGCCGGCAGGGACACCAGGGCCAGCAGGGCCAGCAGTCGCTTTCCCTCTCCCTTTCCCCTTCCCCTTCCCTGTTCCTTGGGCAGGGGCGGCAGGGGCAGCAGGGGCGGCAGGGGCAGCTGGGCCAGGGGCGGCTGGTGGTGGTGGTGGTGGTGGTGGTAGGGGCACTGTGGCTGGCGTACGGGTTCTCTTCCCTACGCCCGTGCCTTTAATTTTCCTGCCCCCGCAGGTTCTGCAGCCCTAGGGCGGCCTCCTGCGTCGCTGGTACCGGTGGCAGGGGTGGCAGTGGTGGCAGTGGTGGTGGTAGTGGTTGTTGTAGTGGCCTGGGTCGTGGTGGCAGTGTCCCGAAACACCAATGACCTCTGTACCTTTCTCGTGCTTGCACGTGTTTTTCGTGCTTTGGGTGCAGGTGTTTCGTCCTCCGAGCTGTAGGGCGTGTCGTACTGGTAGCTAGGGTCTTTAGCAGCCACCCTCTGCCTTCCACGGCGGCTAACACCACCAGAAGGAGGGCGGGTTGTGTCATCAGGGAGCGAGCGTGAGGGACGTGTGGGCTCCATGACTAGTGCGTGGTTACTGGCGCGGTGGTGCTTGCACGAGTGCGGGGCGAGCGTTTGGCGGGGTGGTGTCGAGAGTTGACATGTAGTACTATACCCACACCAATTTTCAGCCGCCTGGCTATAAACGCGCGGTTTTGGTACGCGTTCAAAAGCTCTGCTCTTAAGAGTCTCCCCGCAGTCCGCCGGGGGAACTCTTATGAGTCTCCCCGCAGCTCCCGGGTTAAGTAGCATAGAGTAAACTTATCTTCTTTAAATCCGCCATATTGGTGCCCAGACCCGGGAACTTTGACCCACAGTTAGATTTCCTATAGTTAGGTATTATGAACAATTGATGGAGGTTGTGGATCAAAGGACCCTAGTAGGGGTAGGTCTCGGCTATCACCATCATACGGTTTCATACCCTATATTTGTTTCCCTAATTTAATTATTATTTACTATTTTTCTTTAACCTCTGAAGTGCGCATGGGGGGTAATAAACACCTCTGCCTGTGCGCATGTATTTGAGCTGTTTCCATCACTAAAATATTTATTTTACCATAAATAGCATTAATACTTATCCATATGCGCCTATTATAGGTTGTTGTTGTTGTTGTTGTTCCCCAAGCTGCCTGGCCGAACAGCCCCAAGGCCCCGAGCAAGGCCAAGGCCATAACCGAGCACCCCCACAGAACCCTCCCTGCCGACCACAATAAAGCCTGGATGACCGAAGCCACTCCATGGCGGGGAGCTGAGGAGGGTGCGGAAACGCCCTGGGCGTTTCCTATTATAGGTTGATTATAAAGGTATTAACCTGTTACAACAATAAAACAAGTGAAAACAGCGTTTGGATGGTCAAAATCGGCGATACAGGCCGGGAGTTACATAATGTATGGCTGAGGCAAGCTCCTCTCCCGCCATTTTTCCCCAAGGCTGGAGAGACACTGTCGATCGATACTCTCTCTCTCTCTCTTGTACTCGATTGCTAACAGTGATGACAATGCCCTGCTTGCAACTCGCTAATGTTAGCACGAAAATATACCACAGAATAAGGGAATAACAGGGAAAATAGGTGATAACTGAAGGAGGGGAGGTAGAGGAGTGATATTTTGCATGGCCCAGGGGCAAAAAATAAAAAAAAAAAAAAAAAATTCTGTGTTTTAAATTGATTTTTTCCCCCCTGACTCTTAAGAGTCTTCCCGCAGTCCGCCGGGGGAACTCTTAAGAGTCTTTCCGCAGTTCCCGGGTTAACTCATGACTGACCTACCATCTCATATTTCCTTCATTGCTTAATCATCATATCCCAATCTCTCGTGGTACTGTACTGTGTAAGGTAAGTAGTTTATATAGTCATTTCTACCTTTTTACTTTAATGACATTAGTCTGCGAAGGGTAGGCTAATGTAAATACAATATTGCATATGAGGGCTAAAAATGTAAGTTCATATGACATATTACCAAAAGGTGTGCTTATATTTCACGATTGCGACTTAGTATAGAAGTCCATATTGGCTGACGAAGGGTTAGGCTAATTTGTGTAAATTATTTAAGATAAATCAACTATAATTATCTTTGCTTAGATATTTTTTCCGGGTGGGGTCACAAGCCCACCGACCCAACCTCTTTAGTCGCCTCTTACGACACGCAGAAGGCACGTGGGGCATATTCTATTCCCTAACCCCCAGGGGGTACAACAGGGGAAGAGGGTTGTAGGAACGCTAAAAGCAGTAACAAGAAATAGGGTGGTCAGTATGGAAGTGAAGAAGTCTTTGCATGACAGTGTGGTAATCCCGACACTGCCTTACGGAAGCGAAGCATGGACGTTGGTTGAGAGACTCAGACCAAGAGTGAGAGCAGTGGAAATGAATTACTTAAGGAGTCTGTGCGGAGTTACATGGAGGGATAGACAGACTAATGAGGAAGTAAGAAGGAGGTGTGGTGTGGAGGTAGATGTGCTGGAAAGTGTGAAAAGGAATATCTTGAGATGGTTCGGCCATATGGAACGTATGGAAAGCGAGAGAATGACTAAGAGGGTGTACGAGAGCGAGGTGGAGGGACAGAGAGGGAGAGGTAGACCGAATGAGAGGTGGAAGGATGGAGTGAGGAAGTACATGAACGAAGGCAGTGCTGGTTGGGGGAGGGTCATTGACTGACTGGGGACAGAGGTGCATGGGGGCGGTTTGTTCGTGGCCACTGTGACGCATGTCCAGTGTGAGCATGCTGTACAGAACGCCTAGTCATGCCCCACTCTCGCTAGGATCGTCAGGGCAGGAACTTTGGCTGTAGTCTATGTAGAGTTTCCTAACTTAGTTCATGTGAGCCGTTGTACTATAAGTAATATGAATATGTATTTTGTTTTCATCTGAGTCAACGAGTCTATTTTATATCATTAGTTATAAGTATTGTGTGTAAAACTTATTTGTAATGATGGGAGAGGCAGCCACAGTTGGGGGTCAGTGGGTGCGCCATGCGGGAGGTGGGCCTAACTCACTAGCACTCCCCCCCCTCCCCCCTCCCCTCAGTGCTAGGAAAGCCTTTGTCTATCCCAGAGGAGAGAGAGAAATTACGTAATGATTGTCAGTGGGCGGTCCTTAGTAGTTCACGTTGGGCTCACTAGAGGGCCGGGTATAAAAAGGGAAGTCTAGCCATTTTTCTTCAGAACTCATTAGGCAGAGCGACTTCTCATTTCCCTTGCTAACTATATATATTCTTCTGACTGATGTGAACTTTCTCTACTACCTTACATTCTTATTTCCTCTTTTCCCTACCCTTTTTAACTTCCATGGTCCCGTTGGTGCAGAGCTAGTCAGCCAACGTATTATCGCTTGAGTTCTCACGAGATACATGCCTATTAGATAGCCTATTTTGGAAGGGTTAACTTAGAATAGGATTGATTTATGTTTGTTGCACTTGTATATGCATTTCCCTGTGTGTTATTATTATTATTCCTGTTTTCTGCTAGTCTAGGTAATGCTAGACTGGGGTAAGGCTTTTCTGTGTTACGAGTTGTTGTTTGATGCAGTGGTTAAGCGATAAACCTGCATACTCGTTTCGGTTCAGTGAAGCCTAGGTTGTCTTCGCGGCTGACTGTGTTGAGTTAATAATTTACAGTGCGTGAGGGCAAGAGCCTAACCACCCTGTATTTTATTAACAGTTTGTTTTTACTTTGTCAAGGAGCCGGGAGAAAACCAGATACAAGGGATCTGGATTTCTCAAAGTGCACTTGTTAGTGTTAACGTAATACTTTAAACAGTTTTGAGGACTTCGCTAGGCTACGAGCCGTTTTTGCTCAGTCACTGCTACCTTTTGCCCACAGTACCCCAGCTAGACTTTACTCGATTAGTAGATACAGAATAGTATTGAGGCTTTCCTTATGTATGATATTGTTTATGCACTATTGATTTCATGTGTTGCACGCTTGGCTACTTTAGTGATTAGTGGCCCACGAGCACAATCCGAGTAGGCTATTGCCGTTGCATTTACGGAGTACTTCTTTTTAATGTTTGCCATTTACTATTGCATATTCTTTTAATTCTTCTTCTGCCAATTTAAACCTTTAATAGTATTTAATTGCCAGTGTTTTTGCTTATTGAATTGCTGTTCAAAATCCGATACGTACTTCTTACGAGCATCCGAGAAGCATCTAACTTTTTCAGAAGATTCCTTGCTCGATGCTTAAGGACTATTAATTAACGTAATGTAATAGTGCCGATCCGAAGTAGAGGGTGGAGGACTTCTTAAGTTCATAGTCAAGGGTGGATTACTTCGGCTTCGGCCAACACTATTCTTTGGTGTTGTTGTTTCTTACTTCATTGTTTGATTGTTGACCAGACTAGATAATTCCTGTCTCTTTATTAGTCTGTTGTTGAACACTAGTACCGAGTTCTTGTATACCCCGTTATAGCAGATTGAACTCTGGAGGGTATTGGTGTTTTTTGTTCGGCTGGCAGTACTCAGGGGTTGGGATCGTGTGTTTCCGTTGTGGCAGCGAGCCGTACTCGAGTCCTGATTGAGAGCCCTTGTGTACCCGAGTGCCAGGTCGTAACACCACCCCTTCGGGGATCACGGCGTCAGGCAATAGATAGATAGAACGAACTATAATTATGTCTATCACAGTCTTGAAAAACCAGAGAGGGGGTTTGAGGGGTCTCATTACTAGGCTAACGTCCAATTTGGAAGACTTTGTGGCTAGTGCAACTCCTGAACAGCTAGAGGCTAGGTTAGAGTACCTACAAACTACCTATGATCGTATAGTTACCCTGAATGAAAGTATAGTATCAGGGTTAGAGGGTGAATCAGATATTCATGCGGAGTATGAACAGCGCGCTGTCCATGATCTTGCCAATTAGAGGCAATACAATTACTGCGAAGAGCGATAAAGAAGACAGAAATAAACCTGACTAGCAACGCTGCCAAACAAACAGATCCCCGCCGTGAAGTCAATTTGCCCAAATTAAATTTACCGAAGTTCAGGGGAAACTTGACAGAGTGGTTAGCATTTTGGGACGTCTTTAAATCAACAGTGCATGATTCAAAACTTGACAATGTACGAAAGTTCCATTATATTAAAGGCCAACTAGAGGATGAAGCTTTACATTTGGTAGAAGGTTTTCCATCGTAGGTGAAAATTATGAAAGTGTTGTGAGATTATTACAGGCGACGTATGGAGACACTGACCAGCTCAAGGTAACCCACGTGAACGCCCTGTTGAACCTAGCACAGCCTAGGTACAGGGTCAATGAACTGACAAAGTTCAGGGCAGATATGGAGTGTCACACAAGGTCATTAGATGCGTTGGGGGTAACCTCAAAAGAAATGCTAGTCATAATCTTAAGACAGAAATTACCTCTAGCTATTCTAGATAAAGTTCGTACTTTTGATTTGGAAGAGTTCAAAGAGTCATTTAGCAAGGAGATTAGCAATTACATACAATTGAACAATGGTAGGATGGTGGGTGGGTCAGAAGGGACAACAGCAAGGGGTTCAATTAATATGATGGTAGGTTCTAAAGGGAAGGTTGAAGAGTCACGCAAGAAACCACAAATGTCATGTAGGCTATGCAACAATCCCAAGCATAAATAGCTAAGCTGTACCAAATATCAAACCAATGAAGCCAAATTAGCTCAAGCAAGGAAGCTAAAATTGTGCAAGGGTTGTCTAAGTAAGGACCATGGTATGCAGGGTAAATGTACTGCTTCCTATTTGAGGCCCTGTTGCAACTGTGAGGGTCATCACTTTGACAAGTTATGCCCCACAGGTAGTCTAGTCAAGGAGGAAAAAGTAGGGGGTACTGCAACACTAGTGCTAGGCAGTAGGAAGGACACCACCATTTGTGCCACAATCAAGATACCCATAGAGGGTTATGGCAGGACACAAGTCTGTCGGCTACTCCTAGACCAAGGCTCACAACGATCCTTTATAAAGAGATCGGTGCTGGACGGTCTAAAACACCGTGTAGTAGGTAGTGAGACCCTTAGGTTGCAAGGTTTTACAGGAGTGACCGACAGTAGAGACTACGAAGTTGTTGAAGTTGCTTACATCTACCGTAAGAAGAAACACTTCTTACAGTGTGTAGTGGTAGATGAACTCCCAGACTATCAATCTGTAGGAATTAACAAAGTAGAGCATGCACTTTGTAGGAAAGGTATTTACCTGTCTGATCCCGTAGGTGCCTTGAAGGAGGTGCATATACTGTTAGGAGCAGATTATTATTATGATGTAGTACACCCTGGTTTTAAAAGAGAGAGTGGAGTGATCTTGATCCCCACTAAGTTTGGCTACTGCATGAGCGGTACAGTCCAAACTACCCAGTCAAATGTTCTGGTTGACACGGTATCCGTGTTGAGGATGAGCACGACCGCGGCAGAAGAGTTCACTGAATATGATACTCACATTGAGGACCCAAAGTTAGCTGCCGAGTTTAATCTAGAAAGACTGTGGAAACTAGACCACATAGGAATTCAACCTGTGGAGAATGACCAGGAATCAAATTTCGCGATCGAGAAGTTCTCGGAATCTGTGCGTTATTTGACCACGGAAAAGCAATACGAAGTTTGTCTACCCTGGAAACATGATAATATCAGTTTACCCACTAATTTTGGTTTAGCGTTGGGTAGGTTACGCGCCTTGCAGCGTAAACTAACCCAAGAACCTAGCACCTCCAAGGCTTATGACGAGGTTTTTAATAATTATCTCTGTGTTATTATTCTGTGTTGCTTCGGGATGGTCTCATAATAGATGGGGTAGCTTCTGATAACCAAGAATATGCCAGAATCTTGGGGATGATATGGCAACCAGGGAAAGACATACTGATGTACCGGAACAAAGATTATACTGAACAGGCAGGGACGCACACAAAACGTAGTCTGTTGAGTAAGGTCGCGCAATTTTTTGATCCATTAGGCTTAGCATTACCTGTTACCATCAGAGCTAGGATTCTAATCCAGGAAATATGGAGACGCAACGTGGGGTGTGACGAAATTTTACCCGATGATCTTAGTGAACAGGGTAGGTCCTTACTAGAAGATTATAACACCCTATGTACATTAGAGTTACCGCGCCAAGTGGCCTCATTTGGACCCATGTCTTTACATGCATTCTGTGATGCGAGTGCTACAGCGTATGGAGTAGCTATTTATTGTGTTACCTCGTTTGGGATTAATTTACTCACCGCCCGGGCTAAGGTTGCACCGGTAAAGGGGGTCACGATTCCCAAATTGGAACTAACTGCCATGCTGCTATTGGGACGTTTGGTTAATCATGTACGCATTTCATACGATAAGGAACTGCAACTAAGGGCGGTACACGTATGGTGCGATAGCCAAATTGCACTAAGCTGGGTGCATAGTCAAAGGACATTGCCCGTCTATGTGCGCAATAGGGTGGATGAAATACGATCCCTACTACCAAACGCCTTCTATCATTATGTACCAACCAAAGACAACCCCAGTGACCTAATAAGTAGGGGAGTAACGGCGTCCAAACTGATTAAGTCCGACCTGTGGTGGCAAGGCCCAAAATGTCTGCTCCACGAAGGGGATTGGGCTATATGGAATGCCGAGGTTGAGTTAGCTTTGCCATTAGAAACGGTAACAGCTGTCATTCAACCGACATCAACACCGAATCCTATGTTAGTGTGGGTAAGGATCGGTGGGTACAATAAATTAGTCAGGGTCGTAGCTTGGGTGTTGCGTTATATCACCAACATAAAGGCCAGGCTACAAGGACGACTCTGCAATCTGGGTCAAACCTTAAATGCAGTAGAAATAAAAGCAGCTGAGGTAACACTAATTAGATGGGTTCAAAGGGAATCCTTCAGTCAGGAATTAGAATCCATAAGAAGTTCAGGTAAGAATAAAATGCCTAACATTGTGCATCAACTAAGGTTACACCTGAAGAATGACTTAATTAGATGTGAGGGACGTCTAAAGTGGTCAGGTGTAGACGACTGTGCCAACAATCCTATCCTGATGCCTGCAACACACCATGTCACCGATCTACTGGTACAACGCACACACGAGGAAGTAATGCACTACGGGGTCCACCACGTTATTTCTAAATTGCGTCTCAACTGGTGGATACCCAGAGTTCGGCAGGTAGTTCGACTAGTAGTCAAAAGATGTGTGGTGTGCCGTAGACTAAAAGGAAGGCCTTTTACGACTGGACCTGCTCCACCCTTGCCAGAGTGTCGCGTTAATCATCTAGAACCCTTCAGAGTTACAGGACTAGACTATACCGGCGCACTGAGAACTAGGGAACTGGACAAGGTTTATGTGTTGCTATTTACTTGTGCCACTTCACGTGCAATACATTTAGAACTCAGTGACAATATGTCTTGTGAAGAGTTTATGCTGGCATTCAGGAGATTTTGTGCACGTCGTTCCTTCCCTCATTTGATTCTTAGCGATAATGCTCCCACTTTTTTTCAAGCTTCCAGGTACATGATAGATATGAGCGACGATCCAACGGTTGTTGCTTACTTGGGAGAGCGAAGGTGCGAGTGGAAGTTTATACCAGTCAAAGCGCCGTGGTTTGGTGGAATGTGGGAACGGTGTGAAGTCAGGCTTACGGGCGGTTGCAGGACGCGCCTTGTTAAAAAGGAGCGAACTAGTAACTGTGCTCACTGAAGTCGAGGCGGTTGTTAACGATCATCCTCTCACTTACGTATATACCGACCTGCATGAACCACTGCCACTAACACCAGCGCATTTGCTCTACGGCAAGCTAATGACTGCCTTTCCTACTGATCTGCAGTCACAGGCAGAATTAGAGGACCCTTCGATGTTCACCGAGGCTGCGGTGTCACGACGTTACCAGTATATTTCTAGGGTTATAGGTGATTTTAAAAAGAGATGGATGAATGACTACTTATTGGCACTACGTGAGAGGGCAACTAAGACCGCTGGTCAACCATCAGCACCCTCTGTAGGCGAGATAGTGTTCATCCATGATGATAGTCCTAGACTGTACTGGAAGTTGGGCCGCGTAGTGAAGGTGTACGAGGGCGAAGGCTCGGTAGGGCGAGTAGCGCTGCTCAAGACAGCTACTGGGACTACTGTTCGTCCGGTCGCACGACTGTACGCTATGGAGCTTGGCTCTTCTACACAAGAAGAAGCTCCACCTGATGATGCTGGATCCGAGGAGGCTGCCTTAGCCGATCCACCACAACCCGTTGGGGATCCGCCTCGGATCGGGACTAGACCCAGATGCGCAGCTCGTGGCGCCGTTGATATGTGGCGCCACAAGATTGCTTCTGGGCAACTCTAGATATAAGGTGGGGTTCAGGTAATGTGTTTGGGGGGGGGGGAGTGTATCGTGGATTCACGATAGTCAGTGGTATAACCTACATTTTCTATGTATCATACCCTAGATACAGTTTGTACAGTATGTAAGCTTAATAAGTTAGATAAGGCCTATTATACGAAAGTATAGTATTTAAGTGTCTTTAGAAATGCATATATGATTTATCATATAAACCATGCTGTAATATTATGTAAGCGGTGCGATATTTACCGCTAGATATCCGCTACTAACTTAGCAGTAGCCGCTAGATTCGTAGAGTAAGACGATGACGTCTTGGATTGTGGCGCACCGCGTCAGAGCACGTTTATACTTCATCCAAGCAACACCTCCACTCTTTAGTTCGCCGCGATCCTGGTTCCGGTTTCATCTAGCTCTCATCATAAACTTAAACTCAACTACATCCTACAGACAGACCGACTGACAGCTAAGCCTTATTATCATGATTTAAATTTCTTCAACCTTACTTATTCATTCTTTATTAGTTCAGGTGCATCCATGCGGTCACCTTAATGTAAACATCCAATGGTGTTTGAATGACAGCCATTTGCCTACCATCTATCAGCACCTCCATCAGCATTTCCACCTTGCCTAGCTGTATTTTATGGTGATTTAATAAGTGAGCATTATTATTTATTTACATTATATGAGCGGACCTTTTCAGTCTTAGGTAGCCTAGAGTAAACTTATCTTCCTTAAATCCACCATAATTTTATTACAAAATTCAATTCAGTCTTTGGGTGATATTAGAATTGCTATTATGGAGGCGGTTAAGGCCCACCAGGATTTAAGGGTGTACCTGGTCAAGAAGTTGCTGGATGATATTGGTCGCCGTGTAACTCTTTCCCCAGTCTTAACTGCCTCCCTACTCAATGCAGAAATTTGGAGTGTAGTTTTTAATATGGTAGATGGATTGAAGCAGATTACCTCCCAGCCTAAGAGAGAGCCTTTTAAGAAACCTTCCAATAAGCCCAAAAGCGGCGGAAAGCCCCAGCCTTCGCATGCTAAACAGTCCTTTCGCGACCCCAGGCCTCCTCCACAGCAGGGAGGTAATCAGCACAAATCAAAACAAGGTAAATACTCAGGTTATAGAGGTAAGTCACGCCAAAAGCCTAATCAGGGACAGACATCCGCCAAAACTAACCAGCCGGCTGATACCAACCCACCACCACCACCAAAAAACTAGTCAACCAAACTCTCTCTCTCCCGGGGCCGTGCTCAGGCGTGTTGGATACGAGAGTAGCTCTACCGGACAGACCCAGTATAGAAACTGGGTCATTCCAGGCATTCCGCAGGGCCTGGCCCCGGCTAACTACTACTGCATCACAGTAGTAAGCAAAGGAATCACCTGGCAGTGGATCCAGCAGCCTCGACTGCGTCAGGCGCTAGAATACAACAATGTTTCAGTAGAGGTGGAAGCCCTGGTCTAGGAAATGGTCGCCAAACAGGTCATTGTCCCAGTAAATCCAACTTGTCATACATTCACCTCCAGACTTTTCCTAGTGCCAAAGAGGGACAGTGTGCAGATGCGACCAGTAGTAGATCTCTCGTGTCTGAACACATACATTCACAATTCACCCTTCAGAATGCTTACAGTGATTCAAATCAGGCTCACACTTCTGACGCAGGGTTGGATGTGCTCATTAGACCTGAAAGACGCCTATTGGCATGTCCCCATCAACAAAAGGTTCCAAAAATTCCTCGTCTTGGGGATCAGGCAAGAGACTAGTCTTTCAGAGAATGCCTTTCGGTTTGAATCTGGCACCGAGAATTTTCACGAAATTAGTCCAGCAGGCCCTCATGCCATTGTTGGACCAGGGTATAAAGGTGTTGTGGTATCTAGACAACTGGCTAGTGGTGGCGGAGTCAGAAGAGTTATGTCACATTCATGTCAACCAAGTAATCAATTATGTACAAACCCTAGGGTTCAAGGTCAACTTGGCAAAGTCTCTTCTTGTTCCCACACGGAAAATTCAGTGGATAGGGCTGGTCTGGGATACTATCAATCTAACTCTTACTCAGAGTGTGGACAATTGCAACAGATTTTGCAAGAAACTGTTTCGTTTTCTCCACAGTCTGAATACGACGAGGAGGACGTGGGAGTCCCTGGTCGGCTCTCTCAACTGGATCCAATTAACTGTGAATTTGGGCCGGTTGAAAGTCAAGAGATTAATTTTGGAAGGCAACAAAGTTTTCCTCTTTTGCCCGAAGGAAAATTATGGCCTATTCTTCCATTAACCTAAGAAGTGCGCATGGGGGTAATTAGAAACGTCCCCCTGTGCTGACGTATTTGAGCTGTTTCCATCACTAAAATATTAATTTTACCATAAATAGCATTAATACTTATCCATACGCGCCTATTATGGGTTGATTATAAAGGTATTAACCTGAAACAACAATAAAACGAGTGAAAACAGCGTTTGGATGGTCAAAATCGGAGATACAGGCCGCGAGTTATATAATGTATGGGTGAGGCAACCTGCTTTCCCGCCAATTTCCCCCAAGGCCACTGAGACACAGTCGATCGATATTCTCTCTCTCTCTCTTGCACTCGCTTGCTAACACTGATGACAATGCCCTGCTTGCAACTTGCTAATGTTAGCACGAAAATATACCTCAGAATAAGGGAATAACGGAAAATAGGTGATAACTGAAGGAGGGGAGGAAAGTGGGGAAGGAGGGGAGGTAGAGGAGTGATATTTTGCATGGCCCAGGGGCACCCCCCCCCCCCCCTCCCCATTTTTTTTTGTTTCAATGTTTAAAGTTGATTTTTTTTTTCTCTGACTCTTAAGAGTCTTCCCGCAGTCCGCCGGGGGAACTCTTAAGAGTCTTCCCGCAGTTCCCGGGTTAATCCACAGCTTACTGTCGGTCTGGGCAAAGACCGAAACACTGTACTCGATAACGACATGGGTTTCTCCTCCACCTACGGTATGGGTAGACACGGATGCTTCAGGGATACTAGGCTGGGGGGTATCAGTCCAATCTAGGCCATCAAGGGCAGGGTACTTGGTCCCAAAACAATTTGTTTCACATCAACAAACAGGAGCTTCTAGTACCTTTATTTTTCCTCCATGCTCACGGCTCTTCATTGCAAGAGAAGTCAATAGCATTTCGGATGGACAACTTAAATGCAGTCCATTGTATTCAGAAACAGGGGTCAGTGAGGTCTCGAGAGTTGCTAAAAGTGTCCGAACAGATTTTTGCTCTAGCCGAATCGCTGAGCATTCATCTGCATGCATCATATCTCCCAGGCGTGTCGAACGTCTGGGCGGACGCTCTGTCTCGGAGACAGAGCATTTTAGTAGAATGGGCTCTCAAGCAAACCGTCTTCAACAAGATGATTGCCGTGCCTTACCGTCCACAAGTGGATCTGTTTGCATCCGAGGGAAACCACAGGCTCTCTCTCTTCCTAAGCCGCCAGAATCGCACTCCGGCGGGGGGTTCCGATGCCTTAATGGAGGACTGGAACAGGTGGAATTCAATCTATCTGTTTTCGCCTCCAGACTCTTCACTAATGTGTCAAGTAGTTCACAAACTACGGGGTTACCGGTGCGTAGTCTCGATGATCGCGCCGTTATGGCCGGCTCAGGTGTGGTACCACCAGTTGCAAGAATGGTGCAGGAACCCGGTGTCGCTCCCGGTCTCCGCGTTCCACTTAGAGACAATTGGCAACCTTCAGACCTCGCTGACTTTTGACTTATGGACGTTTACAATGCAAAATGGTTAGCTCAATATGGGGAAAGTGTCACAAGTAAATTTCTGAATCAATATACTATGTCCACCAGGAGACAATAACAATCACATTGGAAAAATTTCACAACCTGGATAGTAGAAACAGAGCAAACTGATGCCTCAGTGGCCTTGATTTTTAAATACCTAGATTACTTGTTTGAGCAGAAGCACTTTTCAGTTGTTACATTAAAGAATCACTTATCTGCTATTAGAACCCCCTTTTTCGATCTCACGGGTCTATCGATACCACAGGCGGAGGAGAAAGGGTTTATGAGGGCGTGTTTCAAGCTACGCCCACCACCACGTCAGCTCATGCCTACCTGGTCGCTAGATAAAGCCTTATCATTGCTTCAATCGTGCAGATATAATAATGCGCCGGATTTTGAGTCACTATTAAAAAAGGCTGTGTTCCTTATGGCTTAGCAACAGAAAACAGGGTTTTTGAGCTGGTGGCGATGAGCAACGAACCTAATTGCCTTAGGTTTGGGAGACTACACGACAATGTCCAGATCGCGCCGTCTCCCATATTTATTGCAAAAAATTAGCACTGTGATCATGTTTTCTCAGAATTCTCTGTCCCAGCATTGAAACAATTAGTGTGCTAGAAAATATCTTAGCTTCAAAGGATGAAATAGTCATGTGTGGGGACTTTAACTGCAAGGAAGTAAATTGAGAAGAACTTGAACCCGGAACAGGAGAGGAAAGTTGGGGCTATGAATTTTTAAGTATGGCCATGGAAAATTCTATATACCAACATGTAAAAGAGAAAACAAGAATAAGGGGAAGTGATCAACCAGCTAGATTGGACCTTCTCTTCACAAGAAGGGAGGAGGAGGTTCAAAGTATTCAGTACCTATGCCCACTAGGAAAAAGCGACCATGCAGTTCTCGACATAGACCTACTATTGAAGTATAATCTACCCAAGGAAAGGGAAAAGCACAAGGAAAATTACTGGATGTATTCCAGAACCGATTTCGCAGGACTACGGGATTTTTTCAAGTCACAAAATTGGGATCAAGTTTTATCTGAAAGTGAGGTAGACAAAAAACTCAAGGCATTCATGGAGATCTATGATACTGGTATAAAAACTTTTGTCCCAAAGTACATTAACCCTTCAGACCCGGAAGGGCTCTTAAACACCCATAAAAAACACACCCGAGCTACCCGGAAGGGGGCTGGACCGACGCCCCGCATCTCCGGCCACAAGAAGGAGTGCGTCGCTTGTTCGTGTGTGCCTGTATGTTATTGTTAAGTATCGAAAAGTAGTGTAAAGTGGCTGTTTTTGCCATAAAGTTATCTCCAATGAAATCATCATCACAACTGAACCAGTTGACTTAGAGAGCTCTACTTAACGCCATTCTACAGGTACGAAACACATCTACGCTTGGGGATGCACGGGAATGCGGAAGCAAGCCAAATAACAAAGATGCGGTAGCCTAGGCGTAGATGTTTTTCGGCCAAAACCCCCGGGTTTCGGGGAATATATATATAATACATAGCCGGGGCTGGAGGGTTAATAACAGAAAAAAAGGAAATCGCAAAGAATGGTTTAATCGTGAATGTAGGCAAGCACAGGAAGAAAAAAACAAAGCCTGGAAAAAGATGAGAAACTGGGATTCAGAAGAAAACAGGCAAAAATATAAAGAGGAAAGAAACAAATACACAGAAATGAGGAGGTCAGAGGCAAACCATGAGCAAGGGATAGTGGAGAAATATGAAAAGAAACCAAAACAAAAATTCAAGTTTGTAAACGGCAAAAGGAAGATAAAAGCCACAATCCTAAAAAATAAAAGTGGAAACAGAATCATAGAAGAGGATACAGAGATTGCGGAAGAACTAAATAGAAATTTTGCATCAGTATTTACAAAAGAAGGAGAATTCATTGCACCAGAAACCAATGAGATAGGTATAGAGGAAATGCCGGAAGTCACATTTAACAGAGAAGAGCTCATAGACAAAATGAGTAAGGTGGATCCAAACAAAGCCGCCGGACCGGACGGAGTATCAGGCTGGATTATTAAAGAAAATGCCAAGGAACTGAGTATACCAATATATGATATAATGACCAAATCATTGGACACAGGGATAGTACCTACAGAATGGAAAAGAGCAAACATTATTCCTATATTTAAGGGAGGAAGCAGAGATAAACCACTGAACTATAGACCTGTATCACTATTGAGCATCCTCATGAAGATTCTGGAAGAATTAATAAGGGACAAATGGGTGAACTACCTGGAATCCAAAAGATTAATTACTGACCGACAATTTGGATTCAGAGGTGGCAGATCGTGTGTAAGCAACTTGTTGAGTTTTTACTCTAGAGTAATAGACACAGTGGACAAGAGGGAAGGATGGGTAGACTGTGCCTACCTAGACTTTAAAAAGGCATTTGACAAAGTTCCACACAAGAGATTGCTGTGGAAATTAAAACATGAGGGAAAAGTAGGAGACAAACTGCTGAAATGGATGGAGAGCTACCTTAGCGGAAGACAGATGAGAACAACAGTAAGGGGGAAATCGTCAAACTGGACTTAAATTACGAGTGGAGTACCACAAGGATCTGTCCTAGCCCCAATCATGTTTTTAATATTTGTAAATGACTTACCTGAAGGACTAACAAGCTACATGAGCATGTTTGCGGACGATGCTAAGCTGCTTAAAACGATCAGAACCCAGGAGGATTGCCTAGAACTCCAATCAGATTTGCAAAAAATCCATGAATGGAGCATCAAATGGAATATGGAGTTCAATGCAGGAAAATGTAAGACTCTAGAAATGGGTAAAAGCAAGTACAGACCTAGAAAAGATTATAAACTAGGAAACAAAGTGATACCCAAAGCAGAAAAAGAAAAAGACTTGGAGATAGAATTTAAGGATAACATGTCTCCGGAAAGCCACGTAAATAAGATAGTGAGAGAATCACTAGCACTATTGGCAAATATCAGGATGTCTTTCAATTATCTTAATGAAAACACCATGAAACAAATAATAACGGCAATAATAAGACCCAGGATGGAATATGCATCTGTAGTGTGGTCCCCTCACATGAAGAAACATATCCACAAAATTGAGAGGGTACAGAGAGCAGCTACGAGGATGATCCCAGGTTTAGAAAATTTGGAGTACCAAGAGAGGCTCGAGAGATTGAATCTACCTACACTGGAACAGAGAAGGAAACGAGGACAGCAAATTCAGATATACAAATGTGTTAGAGGTATTGACAAAATCGACCAAGAAAACTTCATAGAGAGGGATGGAGGTGAGAGAACAAGAGGTCACAGCTACAAACTGAAAGTGCCTAATAGTAAATCCGATCTGAAAAGAAAAAGATTTCCTACCAACTCGATTAGTGGGTGGAACAAATTGCCAGCCGAAGTAGTGTCCGCACCATCAGTGCATAGTTTCAAAGCACGGTATGATAAACATATCTTAGGAGGCGGGAATTAACGAGCATGCTCACTCCCGCAAATACAACTAGTGTAAGTGTAAGTACACACATCATATTTTATGCCCAGTTCAAGCTCTAGTTAAGTTTATGAGGGTAGCTCAACCTCGACAACCAGGCTTTCTATGGGTGAACCAGACAGGTAATCGTGTTACAAGAAGAAAATTAGCTTCTCTTTTAGATGTTATTAAAGAAAGTAATCCCGGCGTGGTGGGCAGAGCCCACGACATCAGGAAGTGGGCCGTCTCTCTTAGATTTTTGCAGAATTTCTCCATTGACGACATAGCCAACACTCAGTTGTGGGCTTCTAATCTAACACGATACCTGTCGGTCGCTCTGGACAAACCAAAGCGTACCTGTATAGCTTTACGACAGAAGGTCCAGTAGGCTATGTGCTATTATTATTTAAAGTTAAGGATAAAAAGGAGGGGGGGGGGGTGCTAAATAGTCCAAAGCCCCACAAGGACCCCTTCCGCCGGAGATTGAGATAAATCACGAGCTGTGATATAAATCGAACTGGTTTTACAGTTCAAAATTTTAATTTTTAAGAAATCTATCATAGTTGCAACTACAGTATATAGGATTACTAGAATGTACAAACATATATAAACTGTACAAATATTGTTAAGATTAGAACATATTCCAAAGAGTTATAGTTCTATGGGAACACAAGAGTATTCCCAGTTTCTCATGTTATAGATCTTAAGAAAAAGATCTGGTCATGAACAAGCAGATATTCTTCGAAGTAACGCACTGCTTGCCCTCTTTCATATTTTTATATAATTATTGGATGCAAACAATAAAATACTTAAAATGTTATACGGTTTCTTTCTGTTCCTGAGGTTAGGAGTTTTAGGATATTGTCACGAATGACCCCCTCCAGTCTTGGTACTCAGGCAATATCGTCAATGATGAAGGGGCCACTTATTAAATTATAGGTTTGATTCCCGGAGGGAAGTAATGAAAACCTAATATTTAGTAGGGCCCCGTAATCATTGACGATGTAAGGGCCCTCCCAGCCATCCCCTTCCCATTAGTTTGATTTCTTAAGTTGTATCTCGATATGTCATTGAAGGAAGTTATGGCCGCTAGGGGGCCAGCGTTTGGAACCCACACGCAAGAAATCCACACATGGAAAGCTGTAATATAACGTATATTAAGTTCGTTTGCCTTTTTTCTTTTTTACTAAGTTTTTTCGTAGAGTACCCGATCATAAGACAATTCCATAAGAGAATTAAGCATTGCACTTATGAAGTATAGTACAGTACTGTACTCCGAACCTTCCGCGCGGTATATTCAAAACTGCTGACGTGGGTGTTGAAGGGAGACAATTATATTAAGAGGCAATATCGTCAATGATTACGGGGCACTACTAAATACAGGTATTAGGTTTTCATTACTTCCCTCCGGGAATCAAACCTATATTATATACTAACCCTACACACTGGGCAGGAGGCTAGGAATCCTCCTCCCCTTGTAAAATTCTCCTACTCAACGAGACAGAGAAAGGGGCGAGGGAACGCGAAAGTGGTCCTGGACCCCCAGGGGGTAAGGGGGCCTTCATCTAATAGCGGAGGAATAAAAGAATATGCCTCACGCATCCTACTGCGTGTCGTACAAGGCGACTAATAGGGGGGATGGTGATAGACTTGTGGACCAACAGCCATTACTAGACAATAAAGTCTTTATCTTAGCACTGTCTTGGTATGGCACTGCCGAGGCTGGTGGGGTGCAGAGAGGTGCCACAGGGGACTGAGTCTTACCTGGGTGCCGTTTGGCACCAGACCTGTGTCGGCAACAGTGTTTGCATGTTGGAGCAGTGTTGGGGCAGGACTTTATTGTTCATATAGTCCAATTGCATAATATACAGTAGAGTGTTGTTATGGTGCTGTCTTTTTGTAACACTGTTAAGGCTGGGGTGTGGTTGCAGATACTGCAGGTGCAAGTGCTGCAGGGGGACTCTGTTGAGTCTTGCTGAGGCACGGTTAGCATTATACCAACATCAGCCACAGTGATGACTTGGTGGGGCAGTGCTGTGGCAGGACTTTATTGTACTACAGTACACTCCAACTACTGAAAGGCAACCCCGTCTGAGCCGTTTACAATGCATGTAATGGAAAAATTACATTAAACCAATGTATGTATGTATGTTTACAGGTTTCTGTTCGGGCTCTGTCTCGATTCGGCCACCCCCAGCAATGGGGTATATGCCTGAGTGTATACATACATACACACTTTATTAGCGTACTATCAGTAGATTATTTGATGGGTAATTGATTTGATATATTAATACACTGAAACAAAGTTATCTTTTTAACTTCCAAATCCAAACTGAAGGTGTAAACAAAAGGCACATGAAATGATTAAACAAGCAATCTTTTAATAATTGTGTGAGCAAATCAAGCATAAAAGAAAGTCAGTAGTATAATGAGAGTCTGTAATGGCATTCAACGTTAGCTTATATTTACAAAATAAAGGCGGCATCACACGAGTGATTTTTCCGTCAATTTTTATGAGCAATTGTTGTCTGGCAGCTTCAAAATACAAGTTCCATAAGAATTAAACTACCTAACATAATTTACCTTCGATCTAGTTTCCGATTTCAATGCGATAATATCCCTAAATATCACCAGAAAAAACTTGCTCATGGAAAATTGACGGAAAAAGCGCTCATGTGACAGTGGCTTAACCCGGCAAGTGCGGATCTACTTATATAAGGTGTACCGGTGCGCTGCGGAACTCCTTATATAATCCAAGGCCTAAATATTTTTTTTTAAATCAGCCCAGTATCAATTTTTTTTTTTATTGCCCCTTGGCCATGGCAAATATCACTCCTCCACATCCCCCCCCCCACCCCCCCCCCCCCCCCCCCCCCACCCACCCTTCAATTATCACCTATTCTCCCTGTTATTCCCTTATTCTTAGGTATATTTTCGTGCTAACATTAGCGAGTTGCTAGCAGGGCGTGGTCATCTGTGTTACCAAGTGTGGGAAAGAGCGAGAGAGAGAGTATCGCGCGACAGTGTCTCTCCAGACGTGGGGAGGAGTGGAGGAGTGGGAGGCTGGCTCACACTCGATGATTACAACTCCCGGCCTCTGTTGCCGATTTTGACCAGACAAACGCTGTTTCCACTTGTTTTATTGCTGTAACAGGTTAATACCTTTATAATCAACGTAAAATAGGCGCATATGGATAAGTATTAATGATATTTATGGTACGATGATGATTTGAGTGAAGGAAACCATCTAAATACCTCCGCACAGGGGTGGCTGTATACAATAGGGGGAACGCAGCGGAGAGGTTAAGAATGTTAAATTTAATATCATGTGTAATACATACGCCAATTAATCCTAAAGAAAACACTCGAATGACCTGTGAAGAGTAATAGAATAAAATCATTGTGCACATAAGTTCTTGGAGGTAGATTAAATATGAGCCTTGCTGTTCTATTTAGTATGGACTGAACTTTTAGTAAGTAATTAGGAAGGCCAACCAATAAGGCATTACAATAGTCCACACGTGATAGGACAATTGAGTGAACCAATGTTAGAAGACAGCGCTTGTTAAGAAACCGTCTCACTGCTGATGGGTACAGGGCCCTGGGTGGGGCTTTGGTTTCCCGGGCATTTCCGCACCCTCCTCAGCTCCCCGCCATGGAGTGGCTTCGGTCAACCAGGCTTTATTGTGGTCGGCAGGGAGGGTTCTGTGGGGGCGCTCGGATATGGCCTTGGCCGCGCTCGGAGCCATGGGGCTGTTCGGCCAGGCAGCTTGGGGAACAACAAGAACAACAACACAAGTTTCGCTGCAGAGGTCCCTCGAGACATGGAGGAGAGGTTCAGTGCGCTGGCCGCCATGCTGGAGAGCGGACGGGGGCCTTGCTGCGCTACGAAATCGAAGCCATTATATCCATGCACTGCTTTATTACTGAACAAAAATACTACATTACTTACTCAAATCTCAAGTATCTTCAATGATATATACTGTATATCTCGCATGCATAAGCATGTGATATATAAAGGTGTCCTACCTTGACAAAACATAAAATAATACCTGGCCTCAAACACAAAATGCGAATCTTGGCGGTGTGATTGATTTCCCGCAAATTTTCGGAGAGCCCGAAATCAACTCTAATTTATTCCCATAAGGCATGTAGTAAATTTTAAGACTCCATTCACTCCTAGTACAGTGCCTGCTATGATAACATCTTACTCTAAGTGCATTTCTGATAAACATGGCACCTACACAAATGTTATTCTACACAAACTAAATCAGATATGACGATAAAGTAAATTTGAACATTCCCCCATCTTATTTCACACAATAAACAACATTGTCCCTATATCAAACATCAATTAACTAAATACAAAATGTAGCCTACATCTCCAAGATACACACGGTAATCACAACTGGTGGCGAAAGTAGTTATAAAATATACATGGGGCAAACTCGACCTACCACCAAACATCTGATAGCAAGTCCATAGGCTATCCCACCTTAGACATGAAGAGAATGCTATGCTATGTAGACAGCGAGATCTGGAACTATACATGGAGCAAACTCCAGCTACCACCAAACATCTGATAGCAAGTCCATAGGCTATCCCACCTTAGACATGAAGAGAATGCTATGCTATGTAGACAGCGAGATCTGGAACTATACATGGAGCAAACTCCAGCTACCACCAAACATCTGATAGCAAGTCCATAGGCTATCCCACCTTAGACATGAAGAGAATGCTATGCTATGTAGACAGCGAGATCTGGAACTATACATGGAGCAAACTCCAGCTACCACCAAACATCTGATAGCAAGTCCATAGGCTATCCCACCTTAGACATGAAGAGAATGCTATGCTATGTAGACAGCGAGATCTGGAACTCGTCACAGTAGCAATGCCAACTTTCAGTCAAATCACACATTTCCTGCTACATTTTCAAATGAATAACAAGGATTCATAATATTTACATTTTAACCGTTCCAGAAGTCATATTATTTATTGATATTAAGCATATGTGAATAAGCCAATTGTTTGTGATGCAGGTCCGGACTCCGGATCCCCCATTTCACGCACTAGCAATATAAAGTGCAGACGTAATTTTCCCAGCCTAGCGCTGGGATCCCTCACAATTGTATTATGATGGCTGGTCCAACACACACACCGACGGTACATGTTACCAAAGCTCTGATGGATAACATTAAGGGAATAGAGAATGTTAGGGTGTTATTTATAAGTGAAATTCATCAAGTTGTGAATTTCTCGCCTAGGTTGGAAGGTCGCTTTTCGTTTATTTCGCTGGCTAACATCCATGATTACACCCTCCATAGGGAACAAGGTTTTATCCTATATGAACGGCTCTCTGGAAACACTAGTCACGCAACCGTTCTTTATAGGGATCTATATGATTCATACATTTATTTTGATAGCCTGGCTTCCCCTGCCCCTCGCCAAGTAATAGAATACCTGGTGTCAAAATGTCCTCCAGGCAGCATAATCAGCAATAAGATCATTCTACAAGATGATTATATTCATTCTTGTGCATTCCATTGTCTTGACCTAGCCAGGTATATCTGTGATCATCCGAATATTACAGTACAAAATATTGCCACAAGCTACCCATGTGATATTGCTGCTAAAAATTAACTATTTATTTGCTTAAATGTTCTAAATTTACTGACCACATTTCCTAACACAATCAACCTTATTGACCCATTGTTCAACAGGGTGTGTCCCAATCTTTTGGTTCTACCTTACCGTCCTGTCAAGACTGGGGAAGGTCACAGGGACACACCGGGACAATAAGGTCAAGCGGCTCAGAGGCAAAGTATTCAAGGTCTGATATTGAGGCAAGACTGATCAAAACAACGATATTTAGTTGCACTTTAATACTACGGGGCTCATATCCGTGTGTTTGACCTAGGAAGGCCTATGACCTATGTGGGTGGGTATACCAAGTCTGGCACACAGGAGCTACAGCACATTATCCAGAAAACCCCAATTTACCTTCGCCAGGGATAATCACAGCTCCACAAGACCAAACTACCCGTAACTCATACAAAATAGACCTAGCAGCTACCTCTTCAGTGTACTGAAACCCTTTGTCATTGTATGTTGCAGCAAGTATAAAAGTAACTTCATACAATTGCAGAGGACTCCCCAAAACAAAGAGGAATCTCCTGTTGCGACCTGACATCGTATCTACATTAAGGACCAGTGACATAGTCTGCCTTCAGGAAACCTAGTACACAAAACAGGACTTAGGTAATTTGAACATATTAGATAAAGATTTCCATGGGTACGGGGTCTCCACTACGGACACACGTGATGGTATTGTGGCAGGTCACCCCCCAGGGGGTGTTACAATAATGTGGAGATCGTGCCTAGATAGTGTAATTAAAACCATTGAGACAAATTTAAGCTGGTGTGCGGGAATACAGCTGGAAGTGGGACACAGAAAATTTGCAATATTTTGTGTTTACTTACCGTATCAGTGTGCAGAAAATGAAGAACTTTATTTGGAAAAGTTAGGGGAGCTTGGTGGCCTAATTTCTGAATTAGAGATAACGTGTTACTCAGTGGTAGGTGATTGGAATGCTACCCCTCACGAGTTGGGTGGTTCCATGTTTGCTAAACATGTTAAGGTTTTGTGATGAGCAAGGTTTAATTTTGTCCTCCAAAAACCTGCTTCCAGAAAATAGCTATACATATGTTAGTGAAGCATGGGAGACCAGGTCGTGGCTTGATCATGCAATCTCTAGCTCTGACTTTCATGACTCTATCTCAGAATTGGCCATAAGATACGACATTACGGATGACGACCACATACCTATAGAATTAACAATCCAAATTAATAAGGCACCGGAAATAACAGAAACTAGCAATAGCATCAAGGCAAAAGTTCCATGGAATGTAATCTCAAATGAAGAGTGCCAAATGTACTGTGATAAAACCAAAGACTTATTAAATAGGGTGCAATATGATGGTAATGGTGTAGCACAATGCAGGGATCCAAAATGTAGTGATGCACAACACAGAAAGGACATTATTAAATTTTACAATAGTATAATAGATTCTTTATCAAAAGCGGGGGAAAGTATTTTTAATAGCCGTAAATATAAGTCCTCATTCAATAAGCCAGGTTGGCAAGACTATGTGGCTGACCTGTATCAGGCCTCCAGAGATGCTAGGTCTCATTGGCTTGAAGTAGGTCAGCCTAGACAGGGGCCTATATTTGAACTTCACAAAAGAGCAAAGGCTAGGACCAAATATGCCATTAGATTTATTAAGCAAAATGAAAACCAATTAAGGAAGGAAGCCCTTGCAAAGAGTCTGGCAGAAAAGGATACTTACTGTTTTTGGAAGGACATCAGATCCATGCAAAATTGTAACACACCATTACCTGTCAGTGTTGAGGGGGTTACGGGTGAAGAGAACATTGCTGACTTATGGAAAACTCATTTTAAGGAACTACTTAACAGTGTAAACCAAAGGTCTACTAATGGTGCAATTCAATATGTGAAAGATAGTAATTATGAACACATTAAAGTGACTGAAAGTGATCTTGAGAATGCCATAAGAAAACTTAACCTAAACAAAGCTTGTGGGCTGGATGGTATATATGCAGAACATCTTAAATATGCAGATAAGTTGTTAATAGATGAACTTAGTTCTTGCATCACCAGTCTATTTACGCATGGTGTCCTGCCGGAGTCTATGATATCCGTAATACTTGTTCCTGTCATTAAAGATAAATCAGGTAAAATTACAGCTAAAGACAACTACCGCCCAGTAGCACTTGCTAGTGTGGTGAGTAAGGTAGTTGAAATGATAATGCTAGAAAGAATGTCTGCATATATTGTCACCAGCAGCAATCAGTTTGGCTTTAAGAAAAATCACAGCACAGACCAATGCATATATGTGCTGAAAGAAGTGATTGATATATGCAACAAACTAAATAGCTCAATTTTCTCTTGTTTTCTTGATGCAAGTAAGGCTTTTGATAGGGTGTGTCACAAAACCTTATTTGAAAAATTAGTTAACAGGGGAGTGCCTAGCTATATTGTTAGGATACTTATTTTCTGGTATGCTAATACAAAAATGTGTGTAAGATGGGGCAACATCCTGTCAGGCTCTTTCGCCGTAACCAATGGTGTTAGGCAGGGGGGGATATTGTCTCCGTATCTTTTCAACGTCTACATGGATGATCTTAGTCTGGAGCTGAACAAGACTCGCACTGGGTGCTGTATTGGCAGCACCATTGTAAATCATCTCATGTATGCTGATGACATAGCCTTAATCGCGCCCTCTGGAGCAGGACTGGATAAATTATTAAGAGTATGTGAAAAATTTGGAATCGAACATTCAGTCAAATTTAATCCTATAAAGAGCAATATCATAATATTTAAATCTAACCTTCTATTGAAATCAAAGCTACCTAAATTCCATTTGTATGAAGAAATTATAGAAGAAGTAAGTAAAGTAAAGTATCTAGGACACTATATTTAAAGTGATCGCTCAGATGATGAGGATATGGGTCGTCAGCGAAGGCAACTTTACATGCAGGGAAATTCAATATTAAGAAAATTTCATATGTGCACATGGGATACAAAAATAACATTGTTCAACTCCTACTGCTCACCAATGTATACAGCACAACTATGGTGGAACTATAAGAAAATGACAGTGAATAGACTAAGTATCTCATATCACAATATCATGAAAATGTTTCTGGGCCTCTCAAAATATGAGAGTACAAGTGTGCTATGTGCCTATATGAACTTACACTGTTACCAATCACTCATTAGAAAGCTAACATATAAATTCATTCAGCGCCTTAACACTTCTGAGAACAGGATCATTAAAATGCTACAAACTCCAAGCATAGTGTACACCTCCAGGATCCAGGCACACTGGAGGAAGTTGCTCTATATTTAACCTTAAGTAATGTTTTCAGGTCTGCTACTCTACAGAATTAGCATACCGGTACTGAACCTCATAGTGCAGTACAGTACCGATATTCCTATACTGTACTGTAGCAACATACTGTACCGGAAGCTAAATGATGCGAGGCATGGTACTGTACACAATTAGGACAGTGGTTTTGGTAACACAGTAGTTTGATGACCACTGTTTTTGGTTGAGGCAGTGCTGTGAACTACATGATAGCAAGCTGGGTATTATTTAATTTATTTGTATTTTATGTAGCCTATGTGCAGTAGCTTATATATATTTATGTTACTGTAAGGTATATATGGACCCCAGTATGGTCCCCTCTGTACTGTGTGAGTCTGAAATAAAGTATTATTATTATTATTATCATTAGGATTTTATGCAGATTAGGAGGGATCTGTGGGAGTTAGAGGGTTAAATCAGATTAGGTTTACCCCTTTAGCTCTCCGGAGTCTCTTCTAATGCTGAGAAAAGTCGAATAATGATAGCCAAAACAGAAGGAAAATTACGACATTGTGCCGAAGGGTGCAAGACGTTGAAGTAAAGTTAATACATTTAACTTTGATTAACATGTAAAACTATTTTCCAGATCACTATTAACTTTTTGGGATCAAAGAGGAAAAATGTATATTTATTTTCCCTATAATTCCCACAGATGCTTCCTATGCGGAGAAATAGTCTATGGGCCACATCCAAAAAGGGCCTTAGTTATTGAGTTGGTTGCCCCCCCCCCCCCCCCCCCCCCTGCAACTTTAGTTTGATGGTACCACATTGTTCCTGGGTCTATGGGGATGACATTTTCACTTGTTGTCATTCGCACAACCTGTCGGGTAATTATGACAACAGCTTTTTAAACGAGCGGGGGGTACCGAGGCTATAAAAAGTGAAAATATATGACACACATGTAACCATTGGAAATAGTTGTCCATTAAGGTCCTAGAAGTCATATAAATGAATGAAACATACCTCTGTGTACCAAACTATTGGTTAGTTTTGTGTTTACCATTGCCCAATATTGGAAAATCACATCAATTTATCAAAAAAACGGCCATTATTTTTGGCATTTTTCACAAAATATTCACTTTAAATCCTGATTTTTGTCAATTCGTTGAATATCCATTAAGTTAAACAACAGAGTTGTATTTATTGTTTATTTCTACTATTCCACATGAAATTTGAGACCGCTGTCTTCAATAGTAACGGTATAATAAGCAATTTCCTACCCCTACCCTAAAAGGCCATAATTTGAGACCGCTGTCTTCAATAGTAACGGTATAATAAGCAATTTCCTACCCCTACCCTAAAAGGCCATAATTTGAGACCCCGCTGTCTTCAATAGTAACGGTATAATAAGCAATTTCCTACCCCTACCCTAAAAGGCCATAATTTGAGACCGCTGTCTTCAATAGTAACGGTATAATAAGCAATTTCCTACCCCTACCCTAAAAGGCCATAATTTGAGACCGCTGTCTTCAATAGTAACGGTATAATAAGCAATTTCCTACCCCTACCCTAAAAGGCCATAATTTGAGACCGCTGTCTTCAATAGTAACGGTATAATAAGCAATTTCCTACCCCTACCCTAAAAGGCCATAATTTGAGACCGCTGTCTTCAATAGTAACGGTATAATAAGCAATTTCCTACCCCTACCCTAAAAGGCCATAATTTTCCATTTTCAGATTGCCGTGAACCATGGCTGATCCAGTGATGAACCTCGACACCCGTACACCTAAGACTGCACATCAAGACCCAGACTGGAAGCAGTGCCTCTGCCATGTCCGGACAGTCGCTGGCCATCTGACTAACTTTACACCGCAAAGCTGGGCCAAACTCAGACAGTCGGCAGAAGAACGCCAAGATGCGATTTATGATCAACTGAGAGGACACTGGAATGAAGGCCAGCTGGAGGATACCATCATCCCTGTTATCAGACGTACACAAACAAGACTCTCATCCAGAGACTTCTTGCCAAACATGGAACCCTGTCTCACATTGCATCACCTGCATTCGAACCATCCACAAGCGCAGCCTTCCGAACATCTCGCATGAGCAAGCCACCTTTAAGAGCCGTGTGTATCATCTGCCAGAAGGCCCAACGACGCTCGGGATCTAGGCTGGAAATACTTTCACAATGCCTCATGACACAAGCAAGTGACAAGCTATTGGAAGCTGCCGAAGCCAAAGAAGATGAGCGAATACTTTTGGAACTCAGGTGCAAAGACCTCATTGCAGCCGAGATCAGGTATCACAAAACATGCTATGGTAGCTACACCCGAGGCAGAGATACAAGGCCAGTTCAGCAAGTTGAATATCAAGAAAATGCTATATATGAGGCAGCCTTCCAACAGATAGTTAATCACGTGTCTGAGAGAGTGATAAATGGCTTGGATGTCATGCGAATGACCGACTTACGAGACATGTATGTTGACTTACTAGAAGAGAATGGTATTGAATCGCCAAACTATCGTACAGAGAAAATCAAGAGTCGATTGATCAAGTACTTTGGAAATAAGCTCGAATTTTGGCGGCCCCAAATAATGTGTGAAACAGAGATTGTCTACTCCAAGGCAGTTAAGACCGGCCAGGCTGTGGAGGCCAGTGCAGCCGCTGCTGTGACACCGACAGATTTGCTTTCACCATCACCATCAGTCCAGTATGACCAGCTACACCAGGTCTTTGTATGTGCTCAGATCATCCGTGCTGAGCTGCTAGCAGTGAAAAACAACATGCCGTGGCCACCGATGCCAGATGACCTGACCGAAGACCACATACAGGTCCCTGACCTTGTCTACAACCTGCTTGCTTGGGTATTGTGTGACGATTCAGGTGAGGAAGCAGTCTTCACCTGTAGGCCAAATCTACCAGACACAAGCCACCGACATGTGTTATCAATAGCACAAGATCTCCTGCATTGTGTTTCTGGAGGACGAGTCAAGACCCCAAAGCATGTGGTGCTTCCACTGACTGTTAAGCATCTCACAAGAAGTTCCCAGTTGGTGGGGATTCTGAATCATTTTGGTCATGGACTGTCTAACAGCCAAATACAAGAAGTTGATACCGGTATGGCTAACAGACACATTGAGGATTCTGAAGATGGTACAGTGTACACACCTACCAACATCCAGCCCAATGTTCCTGTCATCATGTGCTGGGACAACAATGACTTCAATGAAGAAACCCTCAGTGGTCATGGTACCACCCACTGCACGAACGGAATTATCATACAGAGAGGAGGCCAGCCTGCAGCTCCTGTCCGGCCAACGCGTTCATCGAAGGGGAAACGTAAGATCATTTACCCCAAGGCCCTGCAAGATTCTTCCATACAATGCAGGAAAGCGATCTGGGCCCGGCAACATGGTCATCACTGAGCGCGACCTCAGCCTTCAAGAAACAGCCTGTGTGATCCAAGCAAAGCAAAAGGACACAGCCTGGTGCCTGCTATGGAGTAGGAATGACAATGGTGAACGAGCTAATACTCAACAGTTGGTGCCGGGGTGGTCTGGTTTCAATGCTGCGGTCAGCAAAGACATACCATCACTAAGCACAGTCGGTTACTGTCCGGTGATCGAAGCATCTCCTACCGAGCTGTCTACTGTGTACACTCTTCTTAAGAGGTCTGTTGAAATGGGACGACAACTGGGCCAAGAAGAAGTCATCATCGTAATGGATCTTGCTGTGTATGCAAAAGCCCAAGAAGTCGTGTGGAAAAAGCAAGAAGAGTTCTCCCGTGTCATCCGCAGAATGGGGGCCTTTCACACTGCGATGATGTTCCTAGCAATCCTGGGAAAGAGGTTCGGTGATGCAGGGCTGTCAGATATGCTCATCGAAGCTGGTATCGTTGCTCCTGGTTCAATTCCTGCAGTGCTTGAAGGTCGTCAATATAATCGCTCTATGCGAGCACACAAGATTGTCATGGAAGCCATGCAGCGTCTGAGAATCAAAGCCTTCTATGAATGGGCACAGGAGAACCATGGTGATTTGCTCCAACCTGCTTGGGCAGCAATGGATGATGTCTGCAGTGAGATCACATCAGACAACTTCAATGTCATGTCAAGGACCCCAATGGAAATACGCCTAACGGCCTTATAGGGCTATCCTTAGTTGGAATTATGCAAGGCTGGTACATGTCATATTTGTAACAAACTATGTGGTACCAACTCTGTAAATTGCTAACTGAATAAATATTATTATTATTATTATTATTATTATTATTATGTTGTTGTCACCAGAGTTCACACGTCTCTTGGAACTCTTTGATGAGTTCTGCAAGATGAACCGGGGGACACTGGCAGCCTTTTGGGACTCTTACATTGACCTGGTCTGCCTACTGCTTCGATTCACGTGCGCTACTAGAGAAGGAAACTGGGTCTTGCACCTTGCTTCAGTGCATGAGATGCTACCATGGGTGTTTGCGTACGACAGAACGAACTATGCCCGTTACCTCTCTGTGTACTGGTGTGAGATGACAACCCTGCCTCAGACACATCCCGAAAGCAATGCACTTCTGGATGGACATTTTGCAGTTCAACGAAGTTGCAAGAGTGCATTTGCCCAAGTTCCTGTTGACCAGACCATTGAACAAACTCTGAACCGTGACTCCAAGACGAGCAGTGGCATAGTAGGTATCAGCCTCAAGCAAGGTGCTGTCCAGCATTGGATTCTGACAGCCCATGACAGGGCCAGAGCATTTCAAATCTGCAGGGAGATGGCTGGTATGTATGATGCTCAGAACCAGCACCACAAGGAAACTATAGTTCCCCTCACCTAAAGAAAGATGAAGGTGATGTAAAAAAAGTCATGGACACTGTAGAGAGCTGGGTGAACCCGTATGAGAAAACTCCCACAACTGATTCCCTCATCAACATTGCGTCTGGAGTAAAGGCTACTGATGACATAACAGAGGACCTGTTGTCTTCAGAAAAGAAGGGAGCTGATGCCTTCACATCCTTTGTACAAGAGAGACTGTGTAGCAGTCAAGCAGACCTCTATGCCCCATTAGCAAAGGCTGCACTCAAGACATTTAGGAATCTGGTGAAGTCAAAGAAGACCAAAGCTGCCACCACAGATGTTGTAATCAAGGCTGATAGGGGACTATTTGCAAAGATGGTGGTCATTGCCCAACACAGGCAAATGAACATGCAAGAAGTCTTGCAGTATCCACTGGGTCCTCTGCCATGGTCCCTTGCAACTCCTGACGGTGCAACTGCGAAGACTACCAAGGCTTCTCTTCTACATTCATTGGAAGAGCAAGCAGAACCAGCAGAAGATGTCCCTGCAACAGCAGTGTGGATCTTTGATGGAATGGCCATGCTGCAGGCCATTAAGACAGTCTCCAAGACATTCAAAGATCTGGCTAGTTATGTTCTTGAGATGCTGAAGTTAACAAGCAACAACCATACCCGAACAGATCTAGTTATGGACCAGTATCCTGAGCTGTCCATCAAGAACCCTGAGCGAGCCAAGCGTGGAGCATCAGGTGTCTTGCAGATGAGGATCCTCGGCAGGCATCAGAAGTGTCCGGCACAGCGGAAGAAGTTCCTTAGTGATGGTGGGAACAAGACCAATCTTGCAAATTTTCTGGTGGAAGAGTTACAGCAGCCAGAATATGCATCCAAGTTGAACGGCTTTGGACCACTGTTCATCACCCATGGCGATGAGTGCCACATGCTTGTCGAGAGCGATGGCTGTGTTAAGTGCAGCAGGGTAGATCAACTGTGCACTTCAAAGGAAGAAGCTGACACGCGCATTCTGCTCCATGCAAGCCATGCAGCATCAGAGGGGCATGAATGTATCATCATTAAGTCACCTGATACAGATGTTGCTGTGATGGCCTGTGCCTTTAGCCATCAGATTAATGCAAGACTACTCTTCTGCACTGGAACCACACAGAGACAAAGGTACCTTGATGCCACAGCTATTGGCAGGAAACTAGGAAACGATGTGTGTGAAGCACTACCAGGAATGCATGCATTCAATGGGTCCGACAGCACAAGTGCATTTGTTGGCAAAGGGAAGAAGCAGGCGTTCCGGTTGGTAGTGTCTGATGCAGACATGTGCAATGCCATGAAAATGGTTGGCTCATCATTTGATGCCGATGATGAAAGGCTGCAAGCATGTGGACGGTTTGTCTGTTCACTCTATGGGTACAGCGGCAGTGACACCGACCTTGTCCGCTACAAACTATTCTGCAGCAAGAATGCCCAAACATGCCATCTTCCACCGACCCAAGATGCACTCAAGTACCATGTGAAGCGGGCGAATTACCAGGCATGCATCTGGCGATCAGCACTGGATGCAGCTGCTACCACATCAAGCCCCGATGGTCATGGCTGGGACCTCAACAATGACACACTGGCTATCCACTGGATGGACAAACCACCTGCACCAAAAGCACTCTTGTTGCTGATTTCTTGTAACTGCAGTACTGGATGTGTGGGAAGTTGGTGCTCATGCCGTAAGAATGCTTTGCCGTGCACTGATGCCTGTAAATGCAAGACATGCACAAATACCCAGAACATTGACCAAGCAGAATCTAGTGATGATGACGATGATTAGTGCATGCACAGAACTTGACATACTGTAATTAACATGAAACAAGTGAATATACAAAAGCCAATCCCTTATATTGTACATGTAAACAGGATAAAATCCTATATTTACCTTGATCTATTCACATAGTTATGCTTAACTAGTAATGCTAATGTCATTTGTAGATATTCAAATGATTTACATGAATCATTTAAGTACAAAAGTGGCATGGGGGTTGAAAACTTAAAGGTGTATTTTATGATAACTTTTGGATTTCCAAAAGAAAGCCATTTATCACATTACCCCTGCAAAATTTTAGGCCTCAAAGATGTTTCATTTAGGAGATAGAGTCAAAAAGTAGTATACTACTTTTGCAGTCACTACAAATCTATGGGTAAAATTTATATGACCTTGACCCTCTAAAATTGAAACTACTTATGTAATTCAAGTCAAACTTTTGGGTCAGACTATTTTGATAATGTCCTTTTGTTTAAAATGTAAAGTATCATACATTGATCCTGGTCAGAAATCATAACAAGCACCTTTAAGCGTTTTTTTGCAAAATCATCAATTTTGGCCTTTTAGGGGGTAGGGGTAGGAAATTGCTTATTATACCGTTACTATTGAAGACAGCGGTCTCAAATTTCATGTGGAATAGTAGAAATAAACTATAAATACAACTCTGTTGTTTAATTAATGGATATTTAACTAATTGACAAAAATCAGGAATATTTTGTGAAAAACACCAAAAATAATGGCCGTTTTTTAGATAAATTGATGTGATTTTCCAATTTTGGGCAATGGTAAACCTAAAACTAACCAATAGTTTGGTACAGAGGTATGTTTCATTCATTTATATGACTTCTAGGACCTTAGCCCGTGGAGCCCCAGCGACGCGTCGGCGATGTATGTAACGCACAGCCCCAGCGACGCGTCTGACGAGTCACCCTAATTGCTCCGACCGTAACCTCAGGTGTAGCCACTCGAGAGGGCTCAGATTTGTATGGGAACTGTGTACGTATCCCACGCAACCGTGCCGATGGTTGAAAACTCTCAAAGTCCACGTGCGTGCGCGTGAGCGCGCAATAACCTGGTTTTTTGGGGTAATTGCCTTCAATTTTTTACTCTTGTAAAATACTTTTTCGGGGGCTCTGTAGGACCATTCTTTAAGCTTTTTGAGCAGTTTTTCGTGGTTTTTCCTTCATTCCTAACCCATTCGCTATTGTTTCTGGAATAAAAAAAAAAATTGAAAACCGGCCGGGTTCTGGTGAACAAACAATACAAAACTAGCCGGGGCTCCACGGGTTAATGGACAACTATTTCCAATAGTTACATGTGTGTCATATATTTTCACTTTTTATAGCCTCGGTACCCCCCCCCCCTCATTTAAAAAAGCTGTTGTCAGGCAATAGATAAATAGATAGAAGTATATTTTTCTTTTTAATATTTTACGAAGGTTTTTTCGTAGCGAGTATCCAATCATAAGACGATTCCATAAGAGAATAAGCGTTACCCTTATGAAGCGTACTCCGTTCTCCCCGCGGCGGTAGATTCAAACTGGCTACCGCGGGCGCTTGAATGGAGACTATTATACTAATAGGCATATCGTCAATGATTACGGGGCCCCTACTAAATATTAGGTTTTCATTCTTCCCTCCGGGAATCAAACCTATAATTTATTAGTGGCCCCTCCATCATTGACGATATGCCTGATATCTTAAGACTGGAGGGGGACATTCGTGACAATATCAAAACCACTAACAAATTACCGTAGGTAGAGACAAAGAATCCGTATAACAATTTAAGTCTTTATTGTTTACATACAATGTATAAAAATAGAAAAAGAAAAGCAGTGTGTTACTTCAAAGAAGATCTGCTTACAAGTGACTGGATCTGCACTTTGCGATCCGTCATAATGTTGTATTTAATAGTGGCCCCTCCATCATTGACGATGTTGCCTATTAGTATAATAGTCTCCATTCAACATCCACGTCAGTCGTTTTGAATCAACCGCCGCGAGGAAGAATCAGAGTCATCTTCATAAGTGCAACGCTACTTCTCTTATGGAATCTTCACAGATCGGGTACCCACTACGAAAAAACTTCGTAAAAAATAAGAGAACAAAAAAGGGAAAAGAATTCCCATCTTAACACTGTTAATTACAAGCTTCCCACATTCGGTAGATTTTCTTGCGTTGTGGCTTCTTGCCGCCTCTCGCCAAGCGCAACGATTCGGTCTTCTCTTCCTCGCGGGCCTAACGTCAACACCAGTGCCCCCGCGCTCCGGCTTCATTCGACGCTCGCTCTCCTCTAGTGAGTCTTTGCTCATTTGTATATAATTGGGAGATAGTGAGCAGGGTTTAGACTAGCTAGCACAGGTTGTGTTATATTTGGCCCGCAGGAAGTGTTAAAATTAGGGCACGATAGGCGCTTCTCCTTGAGTTAAATTTTTGCCACCCCTCGTGGTGTTTTTTCATTGTTGCTTGGCGCCTTAGTTTTTGCTTTTTACTTAGTTAGGAGGCTTTCCTTTAAGTTTCTTGCTGTTCCTTGGGACGGCTTGAGGATCTACGGATCCTGTCTTTGTTGCAGACGCGCCAGGGTTAAGGTCGCCCCACGTGGTTGGGGCGTCCTCCAGCATTGGAGCCTCAGGAGAGGCCCCTCGTGGGTTTTATTTTTTTTTCTCTTCGCCTCGTGGCAGGGTTCTAAGTTCTTCGTGTGGTCTGTGCTTTTTTTCCCGGATAAGCCGATAGGTTATCTAGTTCAAGGGGTGTGTTATTATTACTATGATTGTTTTTTATCATTATCATGTCCCCTGTGAGTTGTTGGTCTCCCGGTGGTTAGTGTGCCACTTGCCGGGAGTCCGGCAACGCGTTCCTAGCGTGGGAGTGAGTGCGTTTGGGGTGTATTTTCTCTCAGCAGTGCCTTGCTCAGGTTTCCCCCCCCCCCCCCTCACTTTGCTGGACTCGCCGGCCTACGGTTTTTACCGTTGGTCGGTCCGCCGTTCCGGCATGTTCACGAGCTCAGATCTTCCTCGCCGGGGCTTTGCGTCGGTGGGTGTGGCATTGCCACTAACCCCTGGTCCCTGGTTCCTCTGGAATCCGGCGGACGTCGATGTAGATCTGGTAGTACTTTTCAACCCCTCGGACCTTGGCCCCGCCTCCTGGCGTTGACGAGAGCTACGAGTCCTCTGGCGGGTCATGTTTTTCATTTACGATTACCCACCGTCAGGGGCCCCCTCCCCGGTCTTCTGCCTGGTCAGTTCTTGAAGGGGGAATATTACGGTCGTTTACCCCGCCGTGCCGGCGGTCTAGCGGGTAATAGACCCCGGCGGACACCGCACGTGTGTCCATCGATTAGCACGCTTACCTTAAATGAAGTTTATCTCGCCTTACCAGCGGCTCAGTGGGTAAACTAATCCGGGACTGCTTGTGTTTTACAGAGCACACAGCGGTCCGCCGTTCAAGGGCTCCCTGCGCTATGGCATACGCCGTCACAGGGGCCCTTAGTTGAGAGTATCCCCTCCTCATGTTACCCAGGGGCATAGTAGGAGGATCTTCACGCCCTCTTAGGGGTGCTAAGAAAGGGGAGGCCGTGGCCTCCTATTCTTATTACGCCGGGAGGTTAGGAAAAGTGAGACTCTCCCTTTTATGTCCTTATGAGCATTGATTCCTGGAAATTTTTCTTCCAGGTGGACATCCAGGACAGCCGGATACCACGCCGTTCCCGCCGGGGAGAGGAGCTTCTGCATCATGCCCTTGTTTACAGTATGCTCGACCCCCTCGTGTCTTTTGCTACCAATACCGGCCCATAACAAATGTATCAGATCCGTTCAGTGTTTAAACAAAACCTCTTTCGAGTGGGCATCTCGTACATGTCCAGTTTGTTCCAATTTGTTTGCAGAATGGCTGGCGGGCCAAGATTTGTCATGTTTACTCACGCTCATTGAAGTAAAGACTAAATTTAAAACCTATGCTTTTCAGGTAGCAAACAAAGAACTATCTTGTGATAACACGAAACTTTTAAGGGTAGTTCAGCTTTACTCTTTTGATGATCATATAGCTCACCAGTCACAGAACTCCCCCATACCCTTGTTGACCATTGGGTCCCCTACGTCCTCCATGACATCCGATCAGAGCTCCTCTCCCCCAACAAAGAGAAGCCGCTTGATATCACCAGACCGCCTCCACCTTACCCAACCGGCTCCCCCGGCGGGCGACCTGAGGCGCATGGACAGTACAGAATACCTGCCTGACAAGATCCGACGGCTCTCGAGCCCACCACGACGTGTGTTACTGGCTAATGAAACTCCTAGTTCTGTACAAGTGAATCCCACGGGATCACCGGGAGTGGGTCCGGCGACCTCCTCAGAGACGCAGGGGGTTAGTCCCGGTCTCCCTGAGCCGAACACCGACCCACCTCACCTGGCCACAAGACTAAGATAATCTGTACACGTTAGGATTCAAGGTTCTCAGTTAATTTTGTCACATGAACAGGCTCACCAAGTCAGGGCTCATACCCCTACTCAGTCTCCGGGTGTACGTACATCAGACGCGGTTACGACCATCAGGTCTCACGCGACAACCCTGGCTCCTTCTAAGGACCAGCCGGCTTAACAGCCGCCCTCAAAGATATAGGTTCGCAGAATGCGAACAACCCATTAACACCCCAGCCACGTGACCAGAAGTCACCGGCTTGCGGTGCGCCCCACCCGGCTATGGCTAGTAGCAGTATGTCGCTGATGATCACTAATAAGACACAAGTGGCACCTATCACACGGGCTGCCACTCTGATACAAGCAGACCTACGTGATAGACCACCAACACAAACCACTACTGCAAAGTTGGCAACTGTACAACTAAATGAATTGTCACGACAAGTAATAAACCAGTGTGCCATTAAACAGGGTCAAACCCCTCCTACGGCACAGGGACCACTTCACAATGTAGCTAGGCCCCCTCTCATATTAATGTCGGCATTCCCTCTCTAGCAGTCCCCTCCGCCGGGCCAGCAACGACCCGTCCAATTGACTACCCGCAGCCCACGGGCCCACCACTAAACGAACCAATTCGTCCTCGACCTGCGGGGCAAGAGTTGCAACCGCAGGCCGTAACAGTTCCCCAAAGTTCGTTGCCAGACCCATCAGGCCGGCCCTCGACGCAACTCCTAGGCTTAGGAGACCTGGAGTTCATGGGTGGGTTCAAGTCCCACACTATAACTCCCCCTTCCGCCGGTCGCCCCAAACAGGAACTTCCGGCGGAACCTAGGGCAATTGTGCCTCCAGGCCTTAGACAACCCTGGATTAGGCTGGACTCTGAGTCAGTTCATGTCAAGAGCACCTAAGTTTGACTAGTTTTGAAAATACCCAACATTGCTTATCACCCCCAATAGACAGAACCCATATGGCAAGTAACCTGCTGGGTCCCTCTTCTGCCCCCAGTTCTTGCCCCGGGGCCCCACTGGCCCAGCCGGGTGTCCCGTTAACGTCTCAAATAGTTAAAGCGCCAGGCAGGCTCTGGCTTCCGGTTACAGCAGTAACCCTGTGTTACTGTAAGGGGCATAAATCAATACAAGGGGAAATCCCAGTGCCGGTGAAGTGGGCTATTGAAGTAAACCGTAAACAGGTCTTTAGGGCAAAAGACGCTAATGGTACAGTCTTAACAGTTCCTATATATGCTAAACCAGACCCGGAAAATTTTCAATATTTTGTGTATGACCCATGTCAGCTGGTTCCTCTTCCGGCGGATTCCCCGGTCCAGGATCCTTCTTACCCAGACACTCCCATTTGCCCTGATTGTAATAAGCGATGTGGCCCTACTGGCTGTCGTCCTCTGCCTACACGGCAAGAGCCTTCTCATAAGTTTCATAGATGTGGTCCTCATAGAGACCAAAGGGAGTTGAATCTGAGTGAGGTGGGCGATGGGCCGTGGACAACGTGGGAGCAGGAACTGCAACAATTTGCTATAGATGTTACATCCAATGCCTTGTCACTAATTCCCCCTCCCCCCATTACCGAGTTTGACTGGCTAGCACAACGACCGGGCGGAGTTCCGTTCTCTGTTTTTAATTTTGTCATACCCCCTCAATTGACGGCGGAGGATTTTCCCCTGCCACTCATTACTCCTGAACCTATTGAATTTCAATGCAAATTTTTGGTCAGAGATAAGGCCCACAGAGCCTATATTAGCTTCCCGTTAACTAGAGACACGGCCCAGGCTAATGCTCAACCTTTGCGGAATCCCTCTCTACGAACCCAGGAATTAGTTAAAGTTTTCCAACAGTACCTACTCCCAGCCCCGGCTAGAACTCTCACGGAAATCCGAACAGCCCTGTTTGAGGCGGTCCAGTCACGTCAGCTCCTCAGACTCGGTATGGCTCAGACATAACCTATGAATGCTTATTATAGAATATTATTCTCCCCTGTCTTAACGGCGAGAGTAATAGATGAACAGACGGAACGTGATGTTCGGGTAATGTTGCGCTTGAAGAAACACCGTTAGCTCTCCCTGGCGGCAGGCGGACGGATTCACCTCTGGCTCTGATGGTCAAAATCACATGTACTATTATCCATGATACTCCAGTCCTCCCTGGGTCTTCCTCCCTCCCTCGGCCATGCTAGTGCAATAGGGTTTTTTGAGGTTCGACCAAGGGTTAAGTTCTCCTGGGGGGGCAGCGCCCCCCCCCCTGATGACTTCGGTCCGCCTGACCGGAACCGGTCCACACATAAGCACGCCCGGCCAAAAGTCAAGCGACTTTACCTCCAAAAGTCAAGCGACTTTACCTCCAAAAGTCAAGCGACTTTACCTCACATGGCGTGCATAACAGGCCGATAACCTCCCTCTGCATAAGGGATAAGGCGACTAACTCACGGACATTGGACTACGGCCGCCATACGGGGTCGGTTTTCTGCAAACAAACCATTAAACAACCCCGGCGGAACCGCATCTAGAGTATATCACTTTTTCATTGAACAAATGATGGCCGGAGGCACCCGTTCCGCCAGCTTGCCTCCTTTTAAATGGAAGTACTAACTCCACATTTTCGGGGCGAAAAGTTCTCACCCACGCTAAGACATATCGGTCCCTAACAGGGCCCTCTTGATACGATCGCTACAGTGTAACACATAATTTTTTCCTTAGCCATGCCAGTCCTCGGCTCACTGCCGGCTGTCACTTTACAATCGCACTCCGCCATTGGGGATAGGCGATCACCCCGGCGGGTCCTTTTCCTATGGACCGGGGTCTGTGTCTCTATACTTAACCTAGCGGAAGTTGTTTCCTAGGGTCAGAGTCGGCTCAGCGGCAAGTCAAAATTAAAAAAAAAAAAAAAAAAAAAAAAAAAAAAAAAAAAAATGCCGGCCGGGGTCTTTTATTTTCAACCTAGTTGTACGTTCCAGCAAACGGAGACCTTCAGGACACTGGTCTAGTTTATCTGTCATATAGAATCATATCCGCACTCCTTTGCTCCTTGCCGTTAGCATTCCACACTGTTCTTACGGACGCAGTGGTACCTGCAATCCCGGCGGCTGATGATCAGAACTCGCCGACCCTTTTTTCGGCCCGGTTAGTCACGAGACCATTTTAGTTCTCTATAACCTATCTTTTTCACGTTCGAATCCCTCATGACCCGCCGTACAATACCCTGCAATTAGCCAGACCTTTTCTCGCTTAAGTGACTAGCCGCGCTGTCCCTGAGACTTCTCTGGCCCCAGGTGTATATGATGTTTTTAGGGTTAAGATCAACCTTCACCATATTGTCCAGGTGCCGGTTGGGATATAGGATTTAGTAGGTTTTCGAATGAAGTTCAACCTTCACCTTAATGTCCAGGTGCCGGTTAGGCCAAATTATGAGTATGTTTTATGCCTATGGGTGTCAAAAGGGCGGCTCCAGAAACCTGTCACGGCCTATAACCTTTTCGTGGCCTAAGGAGTATAAAAGGACTATCTGTCCTAGTCGCCTAACTCAGTTACTCGCTGAGTGTTTCTTGACTTAACCATACTGTCGAGGACTTGTTTTTACTTATGTTGTAATTACTTAACTACATAGTTACAAATTATGTTGTTAAGTTCAACCTTTCACCATGCCTATGTTCTTAAGTCACTCCATACTACCTGTAGTGTATGCCTTACTATGGGATTATAAACTACATAGCTCAAATCAATCAGTTATCGCTGAGTTTCTTGACTTAACCATACTGTTATGAGGACTTGTTTAATACTTAATATGTTGTAAGCACAACTACATATACAAATAGCTTTTCCTGTTATGAGGTTTCTTGACTTAACCATACTGTTATGAGGACTTGTTTAATACTTAATATGTTGTAAGCACAACTACATATACAAATAGCTTTTCCTGTTATGAGGTTTCTTGACTTAACCATACTGTTATGAGGACTTGTTTAATACTTAATATGTTGTAAGCACAACTACATATACAAATAGCTTTTCCTGTTATGAGGTTTCTTGACTTAACCATACGGTTGTTGTTGTTGTTGTTGTTCCCTAAGCTGCCTGGCCGAACAGCCCCGAGTCCCTGAGAAAGGCCATGGCCACGATCGGGCTTTCCCACAGAGCTCTCATTGAGTGTAGATTGTGTTGTTGGCGTAAGTGGTTGTGTGAAATGCAGTCTTCTATGATGTGTTTAATGGTATGGGGTGCTGTGTTACATCCCGGGCAGGCGTCGACAACGGAGTCATCCAGTCTCTTCTGATAGCTCAGGAGAGCTGGATGGTGTCCGCATCTCAGCCTGGCCAGGTGGACTCTGTCTTCGCGAGGAAGGGAGGATTCGGAAGGATGGATTTCGGGAGGTCGTGCATGCAGCTGCGTGTTGTCTGTGAGTGAGTGGATGGATCGGTGAGAGATATGAGTATGGATGTGCTTCTGGAAGTTGGTTCGGGGTGGGCAGGGAGGGAGAGAGGACAATAATTGTGTGTGATACCGTGTGCTGGGTGTTGTTTTGATATTTCTTGGTGTCTGTGGGTGTGTTGCCATGTAGTTTAGTGGGTGGTCTTGGTTCGTGGAGGCTGCTGCCAGGAATTGAGTGCCTCTCATGTCCAGATGGTCTTTGACTTTGAGGATTTTGGTTTCTTGATGTAGGTGATCTGTGGGTGAAGTAGCTGTGCAGCCTGTAATGATCTTCAGGGCTTTGTTTTGAATAGTCTGTAAGGTCTTATGATGTGTTTCAGCTAGGTTAGAAGCCCAGGCTGGGCTTGCGTATTCCATCACTGATCTTATGTATTGTTTATATACTGTGGTGGTAGTTTCTTTGTTGTGTCCAAATTTTGTGTGAGCAAGTGACCTGAGGGCGTTAAGTCTGGGTGTCAGTTTCTTTTTAATGTTTGTGGTGTGCTGTTTGAATGTCATATGAGTATCGTATGTTACTCCTAGGATTTTGGGTGTGTGTGTATGTGTTAGGGGTGTGTTGTTTATGGTGAGTTGAGGGATGTATTCGTGTTCTCCTGTCCAACTTGTGAGCAGGGTTGCGGTGGATTTGGCTGGGGCTAGATTAAGTCTGTTTGTAGTGCACCAACCATGTAGTGTGTTGAGATAGGGTTGAAGGAGATCTGTTGCTCTTTTTGGGTCATGGTGTGTGCATGTGAGTGTTATGTCATCTGCATAGGAGGCTAAGTTTATTTGGGGCGTATTGGGTGTAGTTATATCGTGCATGTACAGATTGAAGAGTGCGGGCGATAGGACGGATCCTTGTGGGACTCCGTTTGGAAAGTTTCTGATTTTAGATGACTGACCGGCAAAAGATACGTGTGCACATCTGCCTGCTAGGAAGTTGGCCAGCCACCTTTTTGTGTTGTTGTGCATGTTTGTGTTGTAGATTTTGTTTGTTAGATTGTGGCGGGGGATGGCATCGAAGGCTTTACTAATGTCGAGTGTGGCTAATAGTGATCTGTGTGGTGGTCTAGCTGAGTTGATGCCGTCGAAAGCTCTTTGTGTAAGGTCTGTGAGAAGAGTGTTTGTGGAGTGCAGTGGCCTAAAGCCATGTTGTGTTGGAGCTAGGGGTAGGTCAGGTGTAATTAGTTGTAATACTAGGCGTTCCATGACTTTGGAGGGGGAGCAAAGGAGTGTGATGGGGCGGTGCGAGGAGGGTAGCGTGGGGTCTTTGTTGGGTTTGGGGAATGTGATGCTGATACCATGCTTCCAAATGTCTGGTATTGTGTTGTGTGAATAGCTGTAGTTTGATATGTTAGTGAGTGCTTGTATGCCTTGTGGTCCCAGGTGTCTGAGGTGTATGTTGCTTATGTTGTCTAGGCCACAGGCAGGTGAGTGCTTGAGATTGTTGATGATATGCTTTGTCTGGTGATTGGTGAAGGGTGTATAGTCAGGGTCTGTGGGGAATTGTCTCTTACGTCGGATGACACGTCGGTCGTCTTTGTGAGGTTTTAGGTGGCTGACATGTGAAAAGTGATTGATGAGAGTGTTTGCTTGTTGTTTACATGAAGGAGTAGAGTCTGTTGTTGTGATTGCAGCATGTGATTGCGTTGTGTTGCTGTTGGAAAGTGTGATGCTGTTTAGTGTTTTGTAGAGTTTTTTGGGGTTTGTTTTGTGATAAAGTGTTTGTAGGAAGTTATTCCAATTTAGTTTTTGTTGTTCTTGTATTTTGTTGTTAGTTTGGGTGTTGAGTGCTTGAATTTGTTGTGTGATGTCTTGTGTGTGGGGTGCTGGGGAGTGTTTCAGTATGTCGCGTTGTCTGATGAGGTTTTGAATTTCTGGTGTGAAGTTGGGGTTGTGTCTTTTCCTGTTACCTCTTGGAATGTGTTTCTTGTCAGCGTTTTGGATAGTTTTATTGAGTATGTGTACAGCATTGTTGATGTTAGTGATGGGTGTGCTGTTTAGAGTTGTGAAGTGTTGTTCTGTCTCATTTGTGAATGCTTCCCAGTTAGCTCTTTTATAATTGGTGTATGTGTGTTTGTGGCTAGCTGGGGTGAGTCTGGTTTTGGTGGTGATAATGATCGGGAGGTGGTCAGAGCCTAAGGTTCTGACCACTCTCCAGGATGTTGTGGGGGCGAGTTCTGGGGAGCAAAAGGTGATGTCTGGAGATGATGGGTTATAGAGGGCTTGGTGAGGAATATGGGTATGTTGATGGATGTCGTTAACCATACGGTTATGAGGACTTGTTTAATACTACGAATGTCCCCCTCCAGTCTTAGAATTCAGGCAACATCGTCAATGATGGAGGGGCCACTATTAAATTATAGGTTTGATTCCCAAAGGGAAGTAGAGAAAATCTAATATTTAGTAGGGGCCCCGGAATCATTGACGAAGACGTCCCTCCCAGCCATCCCCTTCCCATTTGTTGATATTTTTTAGTTATCTTGATATATCATTGAAGACCGAATCGTTGGGCTTGGCGAGAGGCGGCAAGAAGCCACAACGCAAGAAAATCCACCGAATGTGGGAAGCTTGTAATTAACAGTGTTAAGATGGGAATTCTTTTCCCTTTTTTGTTCTCTTATTTTTTACGAAGTTTTTTCGTAGTGGGTACCCGATCTGTGACGATTCCATAAGAGAAGTAGCGTTGCACTTATGAAGATGACTCTGATTCTTCCTCGCGGCGGTTGATTCAAAACGACTGACGTGGATGTTGAATGGAGACTATTGTTGTTGTTGTTGTTGTTGTTCCCCAAGCTGCCTGGCCGAACAGCCCCAAGGCCCTGAGCAAGGCCAAGGCCATAACCGAGCGCCCCCACAGAACCCTCCCCGCCGACCACAATAAAGCCTGGGTGACCGAAGCCACTCCATGGCGGGGAGCTGAGGAGGGTGCGGAAATGCCCGGGAATCCAAAGCCCCACCCAGGGCCCTGTGTCCCTCAGCAATTATGAAGAGAAAGTTGAGGGGCAAGGGAAAAATGTGACGCTTTGGCTTCCAATCTTGGTAGATTGGGAGGTCAATCCACGTTAGAGACGCCGTCACTTGAGATCTAGAAAATATATAAGTAAAAGGAACAGTCAGAGTAAGCTATGGGTATGGCAGAGATTGCTCAGTTCTCACTCTAATAGACCAGCCCATCACCACATGACTAGAACCCAATCCTCTCAGCATGGAGACTATTATACTAATAGGCAACATCGTCAATGATTCCGGGGCCCCTACTAAATATTAGGTTTTCTCTACTTCTCTTTGGGAATCAAACCTATATTGGGGACATTCTTATTCCCTTTCCAACAGATACCGACCCATAATTTTTTGGATTATATACTGGCCTTAAAAATATTTGTACATTTCATATAAGTTTGTACACTTTGTTTATACTATATAGTTGTAACTATGATAGATATCTCCAAAATTAAAAGTAAAACTTGGAGCTGTTGAACCAGCTTGACTTATTAAGTATCACAGCTCGTGATCTTATCACAATATCCGGCGGAGGGGCTCTAGGGGTCTTTGAGCTTTCTAGCACCCCCCCCCCCCCCCCCCCCCCTCCTTTTCACCTCTTAAAATTAGAACTTAATAGCACATTGACTACTAGACCCGTTGCCGGAACGCCACACAAGTCAGTTTTGGTTTATCCAGAGCCACCGACAGGTATCGCGTCAAGAAAGTATGATTGGAAGCCAACAACTTTGTGTTAGCTATGTCGTCAATTGAATAATTTTGTAAAAATCTCAGGGAGACAGCCCACTTTCTTATGTCATGGGCTCTGCCCACTATGCCGGGATTACTTTCTTTAATTATGTCTACGAGTAAAGAAGGGTTGCAAGTTGTGCGAAGGGGCACATGCATGGTTTAAGTGTATCAAATTCAAAACCAGTGCTCTGAAAGTAAAACGCGCAAAGCAACTCAACCTTTGCACCGGGTGCTTATCTTCAATCCACGGGAGCAATGGTTGTGTTAACCCTGACATCCGCAGCTGCAAGTTCTGTCAAAACAGACACTACCATATCCTCTGTCAGTCCAGATCTTAATGGGACGGTGCAAAGAAGTAGCAAAAACCTCAACAGGTAACAAAGACCAAGACGCAAACTACCACGATGTCTGTGTCGTCAAAGAAGACAAGTATTATCCTCCCAACTGTTATGCTGCCAACAGTTAAGGAATCAAGAGGAACAGTCAAGATGACAACACTGCTGGATCAGTGCTCACAGCGCACCTTCATTTTAAATTCCGCTCTAGACTCGATCCATTATATAAAAGTGGGTGATGAAGAGCTAGAGTTGCGAGGGTTTACCGGAGCATGTGAGAGCAAAAAGTACCCAGTAGAGTCCTTCAAATACAAGTTCCGGGGCAGAAACTATCCTCTACAAGCAGTTGTAGTAGAAACTCTCCCGGATCACAAAGGATCAGAATGCCTTGAAGCAGACATGAGAGTTTTGCAAAACAAAGGTTACAAATTAGCTGATCCTCTAATGACACAGATATCTCGACTGGACTTGTTGGTTGGTGCCGATTATTATTATGACTTAGTGCGGCCAGGGTACAAGAAAGAGGGTGACATAATTCTCTTGCCCACTAAATTTGGTTATGCACTAAGTGGCTCCTGCCATAACGACAAGTCTAGCACCCAAGTAGAGGTAGTTACAATTTTGAAAGTTGCGGTCACCCCGATGGATCAATATATATCCACGGAATCAAGTAATCCATGTCATAATGAATTAAAATGTATGTGGGAACTGGATCATCTAGGAATTTCTCCAAATGAAGATTCCAAGGAAAATATGACTGCGTTGGACATATACAAGGACACAGTAACATACTCTGCTCAGAATCAACAATATTTATGAAGTCAGACTGCCATGGAACCAACATAAAGAGAAGCTGCCTTCTAATTATGGTTTAGCAGCGGGTCGCCTAAGGGGTCTGCAGAAGCGTTTAAAAAAAGAACCTGTCTATTGTAGTCACTACACCAACGTTATCCAAGATCAACTTCATCGTGATTTTATTGAAGAGGTTCCTTTCGGTGTTACTGAAAACAGTCATTATTTGGCACATCACGGGGTCACCAAAATTAGCACAACGACGCCCGTTCATATTGTGTACGACTGTTCCGCTAGTGTTGGCAAGGGCAGACCGAGTCTTAATGACTGCCTTTACACAGGGCCATCACTGGTGCCAGATCTAGCAAAAATATTGCTGCGATTCAGGGTACACAAATATGCCTGGATAAGTGACATCGAGAAAGCCTTTCTCATGTTGAAACTTCATGAATAAGATCGTGATTACACCCGATTTCTGTGGCCAAAGGATCCCTTGGACTTATCTTCACCCTTACTTTGCTACCGATTTAAGGTAGTGTTGTTCGGGGCGACTTGCTCACAGTTTCTTCTTAATGCCACAATCTTAAAACATCTTTCCATTATTAAAGAGGATCCCGGAGTTGTGGAGGCTATTAAGGAAGGTTTGTACATTGACAACCTCCAGGGTACAGGCAGTGATGAAGAGACTGTCATTAAGCGTTACTGGGATGCCCAAAGAATAATGTCTCAAGCACATTTATATCTCAGAGAATGGGCTACCAACAGTCCTCAACTACGTGACCTCCTGCAATTGGATGGTGTTGCTGCCAAGAATCAAGAGCGAGTGAAGACATTAGGACTCTTATGGTTACCTGACTCTGATCTGTTGACGTTCAACGCTAGTCTCCCAGAGACCAATAAGGCAACAAAGAGAGAGTGCTTAAGAGTGGCGGCGCAACTGTTCGATCCACTCGGTGTACTACTGCCCGTTACAATAAGGTCCAGAATTTTCTTACAGCAATTATGGAGACTGAAACTAGATTGGGACGATCCGCTACCTGACGACTACGCTACCGAATGGTCTACAGTTACCAAGGACCTGCACCTCTGCTGTGACTTTACTCATCCTCGGAGGACGGTATATGCTGATTCGGTGGAACTTCATGCGTTTAGCGATGCAAGTGGTGTCGCCTATGGCACTGCAATATATTTTGTGAGTCCGGAACATAGCTGTTTGGTCATTGCTAAAGCAAAGGTCGCTCCCATAAGATCCATAACAATACCAAGACTAGAGCTAACTGCTGCTTTGCTAGCTGCCAGATTAATCAAATTTGTGGAGGAAGCCTATCATAAAATTGTAAAAGTCAACAAAATTGTATTATGGTGAGACAGCCAGGTTACATTGCATTGGTTGCGTAGTATGAAGAAGCTTCCAGTGTATGTCGCAAACCGTGTTGACGAAATCAAATCCCTTCTTCCGACTGTAGAATTCCGGTACGTGTCCTCTAAAGAAAACCCTAGTGACTTACTGTCTAGAGGTGTTTCGGCAAAACATCTGAAATCTTCTGCGTTTTGGTGGGAGGGGCCCATGTGGCTCCGAAACAAAGACGAGTGGCCAGAAAACATATTACCAGATGACCCAACACAAAATGTAACTAGCCAAGTCATTGGGACTAATGATGAACAGGACACACGGTTATGGAACTGGGGAAAATATGGCAGTTATGATAATTTCATTCGGGTAGTTGCATGGACTATTCGATACAAGAATAATTTGAAGGCAAAAATTAAAGGGACGTCTCCCACAGACAGTGCCCTCCTCAGCATAAAGGAGCTAAAAGTAGCAGAAAAGATTATAGCTCAAAGATGCCAGCAGGAATGCTTCCCAAAGGAGTAAGAGATGCTGTCTGGTGACAAGGGTACTCGCAATAATTTGGTAAACCAATTAGGACTTGTCATGAAAGGAGGATTAATTGTATGTGAAGGTAGATTGAAGATAGCGGCTCTTCCGGATTCAATGAAATATCCGATACTACTGCCTTCCAAACATCCTTTCACTACCATGCTCATCAATATGTGTCATCGTGTCTGTTGTCACTATGGAGTTAATCACGTGGTCGCATATATACGGCAAAGGAGGTGGATTCCTAAGATAAGACAAGCGGTAAAACAAGTGACCAGTAAGTGTATAACCTGTCGTAAAATACAGGGTAATACCTACGCGAAAGCTAGAGTACCTCCTAAAGCTAGAGTACCTCCTCTACCAGACATCAGGACTACTCCTAGAGATCCCTTCAAGGTCACGGGGGTTGATTATACAGGAGCAATTCCTGTCCGGGGCTCACACAACAACAAGGCTATAATAATAATAATAATAATAATAATAATAATAATAATAATAATATTTATTCAGTTAGCAATTTACAGAGTTGGTACTGCACATAGTATGTTACAAATATGACATGTACCAGCCTTGCATAATTCCAACTAAGGATAGCCCAATAAGGCCGTTAGGCATATTTCCATTGGGGTCCTTGTGGGATTAGGTTTGCTGGGGAAATGGGGAGGATAAAGAAATAGATACTTTAGAGAAAGTATTTCTAGGGGGTTATTTTAAGATACCTTACATCCTATAGTAAATATCAGTAATCCGTAATCAGTAATAATTTCAGTTTGGTTTGTCTATCTCTTATGTCATATTTAGTAGTAGACATAAGCTTGGTGCTCCCATCTCGCAGCTGTCCGGTTCAGGTGTTCCTTCAGGCTACGTCTGAAGGAATACAGTGTTCTCTTTTCACGGACTGACTGGGGTAGGTCGTTCCAGTCTTTGATGGCAGTGAAGAAGAATGTTTGCTTACCCTGTCCTTGGATTCTCGGGACCTTAAAATTAAACATCCTGTTTCTTGTATTATGTCCACTCCTCTCATTTGCTTTAACAAAATCATTCTTTAGATACTCTGGAGCTCTGTCATAGAACATTTTGAAGGCATTAGTGAGCCTGATTTGTTTGGCCCTGTCAGAGACATTAAGCATACCTAGTGACTGAAGTTGTTCCTGGCCAACATGTGATCTGGGTCCTAGGTTCAGCATGAACTTAACCATTTTATTTTGAGTGACCTGAAGTTTGTGCTGTGCTGATTTAGATGATGCAGAGTACCAGGATGACACAGAATAGTCAAAATGACATTGAACAAGTGCTTTGCAGAGGGTCTTTTTGGTCGCCGCGGGCAAGCATCCCACCTGTCTATACAGGTATTTTATACGTGCTCTACACTTACTCAGGATAGATTCCAAAATTGTTTCACCTGACAAACTCGCGTCCAGTTTTAGTCCGAGATATTTAACTTGTGACACTGTTGTTATAGGAATATCATTACAGTTGACCGAGAAGCCCACAATGTCTTTCAGTTTGCGTTTTGTTCCACAAAAGATGGCTTCCGTCTTGCCCAGGTGAAGAGATAGTCTATTGTCCACTAGCCATTCACTAATGATTCTAGTTCTTTTGAAAGTGAAGCAGCAATACTTATTGGGTCTTTTCCTGAAACCAGAAGCACGCTGTCATCTGCATACAGTAATAATTTACATGAGACGCTCAGTTCCATGTCGTTCACATAACAGAGAAAGAGTAAGGGACCAAGGATGCTTCCCTGCGGGACCCCACAGTTAATTCGCATAGGATCAGATAATATTATCATAAATTTTGACTCTTTGGGTTCTACCAATAAAATAAGATTTAAACCAGTTCACAGACCCGATGCCCATTGCTTGTAGTTTATTACATAGGATATCATGGTCTACTGTGTCAAACGCTTTTTGTAGATCAAGAAGAACCATACCGGTGTAGTTACCTTTAGACATTTCTTTACGAATGTGATCCATTTAGTGGATGAGACAGGAGTCTGTTGAGTACATGCATCTGAAACCTGATTGAAACTTATAGAATAGATCATTTTGTTTGAGGTAGTGTTCAATTTGGGTGTAGGATTTTAGATACAATACATAATATGCTAACTGGTCTGTAGTTGCCAACTTCTAGTTTATTTCCTTTCTTGAATAGAGGGGTTACAATAGCTTCCTTCAGTTCAGCAGGTACACTGTTGGTGTTAATTGACAAGTTGATGATGTGGGTTAGGGGGCCTGCTATACCAATGGCTCCATCTCGTAGAAATTTGGCAGGAATTTTGTCTGGTCCTGTGCTTTTATGTACATTTAGGTTAGACAGCTCGTCAAAAGTGTATTTTGGTGAAACATTTTGCAATCCAAATGTGTTCGGGTGTATGTCTTTATCTTATATGCTTTTATTTACGTGCGCTACTACAAGAGCTATCCACATTGAAGTAGTTAGCAATATGACCTGTGCCAGCTTTATCCATGCGTTCCGGAGATTTTGTAGTAGGCAGGGATTTCCGCAGATAATGTTAAGTGACAATGCTGCTACATTTGTGGGAGCTTCCAGACACTTGGAAGACATCCAAAGCGATCCCAGTCTTCAGGCTCATCTTGCCGAAATCCGATGTGAAAGGCGTTTTATCCCAGCACGTGCGCCTTGGTTCGGGGCTATTTGGGAGAGAGCCATAGGTATTGTGAAGGCTGGGCTTAAAAAGGTACTAGGTCGTGCTCTAGTCTCCTTTGAGGAACTAACTACTGTCCTATTGGAGCTGGAGGCTACCGTGAATGATCGCCCTTTAACATATGTCTCGGGTGATCTGGAGGACCCTTGCCCTATTACCCCATCCATGCTGGTTAAAGGTCGTAGACTTCGTGACTTCCCAAAGGACCTAATTCAGCTAGATGAGCTGCAGGATCCTAGTTACGATAGTAAAGCAGCGATACACAGCAGGTACAATTACATCAATAAATCCGATAGGATCCGTCCTGTCGCCCGCACTCTTCAATCTGTACATGCATGATATAAATACACCAAATTCACCCCAAATAACTATAGCCTCCTACACAGACGACATAACACTCACAAGCACGCACCAAAACCCAGACACAGCAACAAGACTCCTTCAAGACTATCTCGACACATTACATGAATGGTGCACTACAAACAGACTCAATTTAGCCCCATCTAAATCCACTGCAACCCTCCTCACAAGCTGGACAGGAGAGCATGATTACGTCCCGGGACTCAACATAAACAACACACCCCTAACACACACACACACACAAAATCCTAGGAGTAACATACGACACCCAAATGACATTCAAACAGCACACCACAAACACGAAAAAGAAACTGACACCCAGACTTAACGCCCTCAGATCACTTGCCCACACAAAATTTGGACACAACAAAGAAACTACCACCACAGTCTACAAACAATACATAAGATCAGTTATGGAATACGCAAGCCCGGCCTGGGCTTCTAACCTAGCTGAAACACATCATAAGACCTTACAGACTATTCAAAATAAAGCCCTTAAAATCATCACAGGATGCACAGCTACTACACCCACAGATCACCTACATCAAGAAACCAAAGTCCTAAAAGTCAAAGATCATCTAGACATGAGAGGCACTCAATTCCTGGCAGCAGCCTCCACGAATCAACACCACCCACTACACTACATGGCAACACACCCACAGACACACCACAGACACACAGACACGCTATCACACACAAATACTGTCTTCTCTCCCTCCCTGCCCACCCCAAACCAACTTCCGAAAGCACATCCATACTCATATCACTCGCCGTTCCATCCACTCACTCATAGACAACACGCAGCTGCAAGCACGACCTCCCGAAATCCATCCTTCTGAATCCTCCCTTCCTCGCGAGGACAGAGTCCACCTGGCCAGGCTGAGATGCGGACACCATCCAGCTCTTCTGAGCTATCAGAAGAGACTGGATGACTCCGTTGTCGACACCTGCCCAGGTTGTAACACAGCACCCCATGCCATAAAACACATCATAGAAGACTGCATTTCACACAACCACTTACGCCAACAACACAATTTACACTATTTGAGAGCTCTGTGGGAAAGCCCGACCGTGGCCATGGCCTTCCTCAAGGACTCGGGGCTGTTCGGCCAGGCAGCTTAGGGAACAACAACAACAACAACATCAATAAATTGATCCGGGACCTATGGAGGCATTGGTCTAATGAATACTTGGCATCACTACGAGAAGCCTATAAGAATAAAAGAGGTTCATCAAGCAGTGTATGGCCAAAGATAAATGACACCGTGCTTATACATGACGAGGGACCTCGTGTCCTTTGGAAACTTGGTAGGGTAGTTAGACTCTATCCCGGACGAGATGACCTGGTTAGAGTAGTCCAGATTAGAACAAAGACTGGCCTGACCACTCGACCCATCGTCAAGTTGTATCCATTGGAACAGGAAATCGAAAGCATTTCGATCCCTCAACCGGCGGTCACTGGTGATGGTGTTAGCTCTCACGACTCCACCCCTATGTCACCAGCGGTCGCTGAACCATCTGCCAGTAATGATCCTGTTGAAAGATTACCTCTTCGCCGAGCCGCTGTTAGCTCTTCACAGCTATGGAGATCTAACATCGCTGCGGGATTATTGTAGATAATGTATATATTGGTGGTGGGAATATGTCGAGACTCTTAAGTAACTCGACAGTTTAGGTTAAGTAAACATACTGGAAGTTCAAATTAGGCGCCAGTACTAGGTTAAGTTATAAATTTTTTTTTTTTTTTTAAAGAGACAATGAACAGAGGAAGGAAAAACACAGATAAAACAAAAAGGTCCATGTGCCTAAAGGCATCCTCCATTCATAAAATGTTTGTAACAACTGGATTTAAACATTTGCAGATTGTAAGTTTGTGGAAAGCAATTCGAGGGAAGTGAATTCCAAAGAGTAGTAGCTCTGGGGATAAATGAATTCTGATAAGCAGAAGTTCTGCATTGTGGAGGAGAAAGTGTAAATTCATGGGCGCTCTCAGCTGCCCTAGTTCTACGCGGAAAGATGTGGAGAGGCGGCACAATTGAAGCAAGTTCCTCGGAACAATTGCTGTGAAAATATCTGTAGAATAATGCAAGGGATGCAACGTTTCTTCGTATGGATAATGTAGGAAGGTCTTGTGTGATTGCAGGATTATTGATTAATCTAATAGCTTTATTTTGAATTTTGTCCAACTGCCTCAATGCAACCACTCCACTTCCACCCCACAGAGGTGAACAGTAATCCATCTGAGAACGCACATGACTTTTATATATCACGGCCAACTGCTCGTCAGTGAAGAATTCTCGAACTCTGTACAGGAGTCCCAGTTTTTTAGAGGCATTCTTAGCAATGCTTCTAACATAATGTGTCCAGCTCAAGTTAGTAGTTTATGTTACACCGAGAATGTCAATACTAGGGGAAGTGGGAATATTTACATCATAACAAAATATATGGGAGTCAGTGAGATTCTGTCGGTTAGAAAATTGAATGTATTTGGTTTTCTGTGCATTAAAGGAAACTAGATTGTTTTGTCCCCATCCATTAATTCTAGAAAGGTCCTGGTTCAGAGAAATTGCAGTGTTTATTTTTGAATTTATAAGATCGGGTTGGGTGAAAGAATTGGTAAATGTGAAGGAACTGTGGAGTGTTGAGTCATCTGCGTAGGAATGTATTGGATTATGAGTGGTAGATATGAGATCATTGATATGAATGAGGAACAGAATTGGGGCCAAAACTGATCCCTGGGGAACTCCAGCATTTATTGAGTGAAATTGAGAATAAAGGCCATCTACCATTACACGTATTTTTCTGTTATGAAGATAAGAAGAAATTAGTGAAACTAATGATGCAAGGCCGTAGTGTGACATCTTCGACAATAAGGATTGATGCCAGACTCTATCAAATGCCTTTGATATATCCAGTGCTATTGTATGTGTTTCACCATGTTGGTCTGTAGCTTGGTTGATTTGATGCGTAAGAAGGCAAAGCATGTCTGCAGTTGATCGACATCGTCTAAAACCATATTGCCTATCACTGATTAATTTATTATTCTCAAGATGCTTAATTATGTGATTATTTAATATAATTTCAAAGACTTTACCAAGAGTGGAAGTTATAGCTATTGGTCTGTAGTTTGATGGATCTGAAGAGGCACCTTTTTTAGGAACTGGATGGATGTTTGCTTCTTTCCAGGGTACTGGGAAGCATGAGGTATGAGTACACAGACGGAAATTTTTTGCCAATACAGGAGCGAGCACCAAGGAGCAATTCTTAAGTACTATTGGAGGAATTTCATCTGGACCAGGAGCCTTATCTATATAAAAGATATATACTATTTCGTATTAAGTTTATATGGGTTTATTATCCATAACTGTATCGGGTTATCATTAAAATGCCCCAGAACAAGAAGCCCACCACAGAAGCCACGAGCGAACACCACACAGAAACACCCGGAAGAAAGGTCCACAGAACGAAAGGACCAGCTGACCGAGCCCGCCATTCCAGGCAGGCCCAAGCCCGCAGGGCTAAACAGCTCCAGGACACACCCATTTACCTTTTCTAAACCGACCATTTTCCACACCTCACGTACACTAACCCCTCGTGTCCTACACTTATTAACTACAAAGATGATGAACAGGAATATACATTCATATTAAAAACACCCATGCCTGTCCCGACGTTGAGCCAATGCCAACACATCAGACAGCCATAATTATATCTATGTATGTTCTTGCATCCGAGAAGTAGATGTTATATATCTTAGAAGTTAAAGCACCCACGCTGTCCCTAGATCTCTTATATCATTTTCCATGACGAGTATAGATATATGTAACCCGTGCTCAGTCGCCCCTTGCATTTCGGTGTGAGCATCCTGGATTCGAATCCACGGACTGCCACATGTGTTTGTAAATTTCATTAATCGATTTTAGGAGTATAGTTGGTTGTTGGAAGGAACATAATAATTGATATTGGTTCAGGGGTAATTTATCGAGAGGACTTCCCTAGTGGTTAAGGCCCCATTAATTGCTCTTTCCATTCACATATGCATAGCCTACGTGAGTTGCAGTTGGGATGTGTGTACATGCTTAGATTGATATGCAGGATCGAAGTTGCATAATAAATCGTAGGCAGTGTCCACCATTCTTTAACTGTCTACGTGGTGCGATGCATAAGGTGTTGATTTTCGGTGTGAGCATCCTGGATTCGAATCCACGGACTGCCACATGTGTTTGTAAATTTCATTAATCGATTTTAGGAGTATAGTTGGTTGTTGGAAGGAACATAATAATGATATGGTTCAGGGGTAATTTATCGAGAGGACTTCCCTAGTGGTTAAGGCCCCATTAATTGCTCTTTCCATTCACATATGCATAGCCTACGTGAGTTGCAGTTGGGATGTTGTACATGCTTAGATTGATATGCAGGATTCGAAGTTGCATAATAAATCGTAGGCAGTGTCCACCATTCTTTAACTGTCTACGTGGTGCGATGCATAAGGTGTTGATTTTCGGTGTGAGCATCCTGGATTCGAATCCACGGACTGCCACATGTGTTTGTAAATTTCATTAATCGATTTTAGGAGTATAGTTGGTTGTTGGAAGGAACATAATTGATATTGGTTCAGGGGTAATTTATCGAGAGGACTTCCCTATTGGACTATTAATTGCTCTTTCCATTCACATATGCATAGCCTACGTGAGTTGCAGTTGGGATGTGTGTACATTCTTAGATTGATATGCAGGATTCGAATTTGCATAATAATCGTAGGCAGTGTCCACCATTCTTTAACTGTCTACGTGGTGCGATGCATAAGGTGTTGATTTTCGGTGTGAGCATCCTGGATTCGAATCCACGGACTGCCACATGTGTTTGTAAATTTCATTAATCGATTTTAGGAGTATAGTTGGTTGTTGGAAGGAACATAATAATTGATATTGGTTCAGGGGTAATTTATCGAGAGGACTTCCCTAGTGGTAAGGCCCCATTAATTGCTCTTTCCATTCACATATGCATAGCCTACGTGAGTTGCAGTTGGGATGTGTGTACATGCTTAGATTGATATGCAGGATTCGAAGTTGCATAATAAATCGTAGGCAGTCCACCATTCTTTAACTGTCTACGTGGTGCGATGCATAAGGTGTTGATTTTCGGTGTGAGCATCCTGGATTCGAATCCACGGACTGCCACATGTGTTTGTAAATTTCATTAATCGATTTTAGGAGTATAGTTGGTTGTTGGAAGGAACATAATAATTGATATTGGTTCAGGGGTAATTATCGAGAGGACTTCCTAGTGGTTAAGGCCCCATTAATTGCTCTTTCCATTCACATAGCCTACGTGAGTTGCAGTTGGGATGTGTGTACATGCTTAGATTGATATGCAGGATTCGAAGTTGCATATAAAGTCGTCCACCATTCTTTAACTGTCTACGTGGTGCATGCATAAGGTGTTGATTTTCGGTGTGAGCATCCTGGATTCGAATCCACGGACTGCCACATGTTTGTAAATTTCATTAATCGATTTTAGGAGTATAGTTGTTGGAAGGAACATAATAATTGATATTGGTTCAGGGGTAATTTATCGAGAGGACTTCCCTAGTGGTTAAGGCCCATTAATGCTCTTTCCATTCACATATGCATAGCCTACGTGAGTTGCAGTTGGGATGTGTGTACATGCTTAGATTGATATGCAGGATTCGAAGTTGCATAATAAATCGTAGGCAGTGTCCACCATTCTTTAACTGTCTACGTGGTGCGATGCATAAGGTGTTGATTTTCGGTGTGAGCATCCTGGATTCGAATCCACGGACTGCCACATGTGTTTGTAAATTCATAATCGATTTTAGGAGTATAGTTGGTTGTTGGAAGGAACATAATAATTGATATTGGTTCAGGAGTAATTATCGAGAGGACTTCCCTAGTGGTTAAGGCCCCATTAATTGCTCTTTCCATTCACATATGCATAGCCTACGTGAGTTGCAGTTGGGATGTGTGTACATGCTTAGATTGATATGCAGGATTCGAAGTTGCATAATAAATCGTAGGCAGTTGTCCACCATTCTTTAACTGTCTACGTGGTGCGATGCATAAGGGTTGATTTTCGGTGTGAGCATCCTGGATTCGAATCCACGGACTGCCACATGTGTAAATTTCATTAATCGATTTTAGGAGGAGTATAGTTGGTTGTTGGAAGGAACATAATAATTGATATTGGTTCAGGGGTAATTTATCGAGAGGACTTCCCTAGTGTTAAGGCCCCATTAATTGCTCTTTCCATTCACATATGCATAGCCTACGTGAGTTGCAGTTGGGATGTGTGTACATGCTATTGATATGCAGGATTCGAAGTTGCATAATAAATCGTAGGCAGTGTCCACCATTCTTTAACTGTCTACGTGGTGCGATGCATAAGGTGTTGATTTCGGTGTGAGCATCCTGGATTCGAATCCACGGACTGCCACATGTGTTTGTAAATTTCATTAATCGATTTTAGGAGTATAGTTGGTTGTTGGAAGGAACATAATAATTGATATTGGTTCAGGGGTAATAATATCGAGAGGACTTCCCTAGTGGTTAAGGCCCCATTAATTGCTCTTTCCATTCACATATGCATAGCCTACGTGAGTTGCAGTTGGGATGTGTGTACATGCTTAGATTGATATGCAGGATTCGAAGTTGCATAATAAATCGTAGGCAGTGTCCACCATTCTTTAACTGTCTACGTGGTGCGATGCATAAGGTGTTGATTTTCGGTGTGAGCATCCTGGATTCGAATCCACGGACTGCCACATGTGTTTGTAAATTAATCGATTTTAGGAGTATAGTTGGTTGTTGGAAGGAACATAATAATTGATATTGGTTCAGGGGTAATTTATCGAGAGGACTTCCCTAGTGGTTAAGGCCCATTAATTGCTTTTCCATTCACATATGCATAGCCTACGTGAGTTGCAGTTGGGATGTGTGTACATGCTTAGATTGATATGCAGGATTCGAAGTTGCATAATAAATCGTAGGCAGTGTCCACCATTCTTAAACTGTCTACGTGGTGCGATGCATAATGTGATTTTCGGTGAGCATCCTGGATTCGAATCCACGGACTGCCACATGTGTTTGTAAATTTCATTAATCGATTTTAGGAGTATAGTTGGTTGTTGGAAGGAACATAATAATTGATATTGGTTCAGGGGTAATTTATCGAGAGGACTTCCCTAGTGGTTATAAGGCCCCATTAATTGCTCTTTCCATTCACATATGCATAGCCTACGTGAGTTGCAGTTGGGATGTGTGTACATGCTTAGATTGATATGCAGGATTCGAAGTTGCATAATAAAGTAGGCAGTGTCCACCATTCTTTAACTGTCTACGTGGTGCGATGCATAAGGTGTTGATTTTCGGTGTGAGCATCCTGGATTCGAATCCACGGACTGCCACATGTGTTTGTAAATTTCATTAATCGATTTTGGAGTATAGTTGGTTGTGGGAGGGAACAAAAAAATTGATATGGGTTCGGGGGAAATTTATGAGAGGACTTCCTAGTGGTTAAGGCCCCATTAATTGCTCTTTCCATTCACATATGCATAGCCTACGTGAGTTGCAGTTGGGATGTGTGTACATGCTTAGATTGATATGCAGGATTCGAAGTTGCATAATAAATCGTAGGCAGTGTCCACCATTCTTTAACTGTCTACGTGGTGCGATGCATAAGGTGTTGATTTTCGGTGTGAGCATCCTGGATTCGAATCCACGGACTGCCACATGTGTTTGTAAATTTCATTAATCGATTTTAGGAGTATAGTTGGTTGTTGGAAGGAACATAATAATTGCTCCTCTAGTAACTAAGTATTAATATTAACATTCCCTAACATCTTGTCTTGCCAGACTAAGCTTCTGAAGACCCATCGCCCCATAAATCTATGTATGCAATCCTTAGGTTAAGTATTTTTATCCGCCATTGTGTTCACCTTTTTCCATTTACTTTCCACAATTGTCATACGTCTTCCCCTTGCCTCCTTCGTATCCATAGTCCACACTACGCCAATTTACTTCGTGTCTTACACCTCTTACCCCAACCAGAGATTATATAAGATAACCTGGTTATCAGTATCTGTCATAAGTACCCCGAAACAATAACTAAGTACCCCTACGAACTGCCACTGTGGTTGGTATTTTATATTTAATAGAAAACGCAGTTCCCAGGGCCAACTAATAGTATCCATAACCCTATGACTGATCACATAACTCTATCTTTTCCAGACTCATATACCACCCCATAGTTGCATTCCCCGGTAGCATTTGGCTAACGTATTCTACTGCCTTTTCAAACTTCCATATCAATTGTAGCCTAATGCCACCCCCACGCCCAGGGACCTTAGGGGCAAAATTTCCCTGTAGCCCTTGAACTCTCCCCCCCCTCTCATTAAGACACCCGCGCTTCTCGACTCTTGTCCGACCTAGCCTCTCTCATACCTCTTGAAGATCCTTGAATTGTCCGTTACTAACGCTCTCCAACCTTTTATATATATACTCCTATCCAGCCTACCTTCACTTAGTAGGCCAGAACAACATTAGAACTTTACTAGCCCCTTGCATGCCATCTATTCTCTTACAACACATTCACAACCCTGCACCCAATGGTCGTCGGTGCGAGGCTAGCCGCCCCGCCAGTAACTAACTTCTATTGTCATACTTCCAGATAAATGTGGCAGAGTTAGCAACCCAGTCTCCACCATATCCAGCAAACCCTACAATTAACAACCAGCCGAGTAAAACCAGCTAGCTAAGGCACCTTCGGTTTTGGTATTAAAGATACTCACATCTGCTTCATACACAGAGGGTTATTACAAACACTGGTGATATGGCAAGCCCCTAGCCACAGCCGCCGGACGACTATATCAGAGAGGGCGCCCAGCTCCCCCTTTTTGCCCACCCGAGGAGGGAGACCCCCACCCCCGCGGAGGTATACCTGGCCCCTGTTTTGACTCTCGAGTCATTGCCAGGTAGCACAGGAATTCTTCCTATCAATAAACTAACCATGAATGACTAACACCTTTACTAACCTCTATTACCTCACAATAAACCATTTACCTTTCTTGCATGCTCTGATCACTAAATTAGCACCTCAGCTATACCATAGAATGAAGATTGAAACAATCTAGAGAGACGCTCCTATCACAGCTGTCCCCATCCTCCTCGCAAAGTAGATCCAGTCTCTCTCCCCTAAATACGTCCAGTATAGCCAAAATAGTACCTCTTACTAAGGCTCAGTTATATGAAAATATAAAGGCTTCCTATCGCCCTGTGCCACAACAGTAAATACCATCTTACCTAGTCCCCATATCTATTGAGAGCTCAATTAAGTCCATAAGACTCGAGATCCCTACTGTCTGCAGGGTCCAGAACCGAGCCTATAAATCTAACTCCCGCCCCCAGTCAAATCAGTTGAAAGCTAGACACCAACCAGTGGTCACTACCCTGCAGTTTACCTCTAGCTCTGCCCTTGTGTTGTTCCGGAGTTGAGAGATTCCAGATCCGGCAGACTCCGTGGCAGAGAAGACTGATAGAAGCATCTGTCCATGTACAAGTCCTAACGTGCACCTTATAACCTTCACACAAATTCGTGGGTATATAAGTGTGTAGCCAGCAACGATCATCAAGAGATCCGACTTGAGAACTTCCTACATTTTGGACCATCTGGACGGCCGAGGAACCAGTCGTTAGCCCCCAACATCACCGGAAGCAAGATAACCAGGACCAGATCTACCCATACTATTCAAGATTCATGTTACTAGTACTAAGTGTTATAGTACTAGCTTGATACGCACCTATTAACTTTCTATAAAGTGGCTAAGACCTTGCCCAGTGTAATTCTTATTTAACCATTCCATTTGGGACGTACTAAGCGATCAGTGTTTTTTTATTAACAGGCGACCTTGACTCTCGTAATTACCTTATTCAGATATTAAAACTCTAGTGATATCTAACGTTCGCCCACTGATTCGTGTTCTACATATTTCTGCCTTAAGAATATCAAACTTAGTTCAGTACCCCATGAGGTTGCTAGAGATTTCCGTGTTCTATAATATACGCGTCTAATCCTAACTGTGAGTTGCTACGTGGGCACGCGACCAGCCAGCAAGAGGTAAAATCAGTGACAGTGAATTATACGAATATATTGAGGTCTTCCAGTAAAATATAAACTTGCTAATTAAACCCGTGATCAGAAGAATATACCTGAACGTTGGAAGTGGGAGACTAGGCTCCATCCAAATCCGCAAATGCTAGCAGTTCCCTTCTATCATTTGTTTTGTGCAAATATAACTATCTTTCTATGCTCTTTATTTCTTTATTTCAATAAACGTGAACTTGTGTCGTGTTACCGTGTGTTTATTTTGTGTTCTCTATTCCTCATACCTTGTATTGTGCATGCAGCCTTCTATACCCAGTCATTCAGAACTCACATTACCCAAGTTAAACCTGTAGAAAAACAGGGCATAACATTGGCGGCAGCGGTGGTTCTTGATTCGGATAAAAGGTTGCATTACATTGCAAGTTTGGAACAGCTAGAACACGAGAACATCATGGCGCAACCTAACCACGTTTTCATCCCAAATTATGAGGAAACAAATTATGGGATCGAAGTATTCATGGACATAGTGAAACCCTTAGTTGACATTACTTTTACCACGGACGCACATAAAATTGCCGTAACAGTACCACACCTGGGAAAAGCCGTTTCCCTGGTGGCCTATCAAAGTGCGCCCTGATCTCACCTGGAACGAATTTCGCACAATAGTGATAGAAGCCATTAAACCTTCGTTGGGCGTTTTCGTGGCCCACACCCGTATCCTAGACACGAAATTCGAAGGCGATCTAGATGCCACAGTCAGTAAGCTTGCCCAACACATAAAAAATTCTTTCCCCACGTTGACCAAAATCCAACAAGAACAGCAAATTCTGGTCAACCTTGTGTCGATATTGCCCTCAGCAGTAAAAGACCATTTCCGGGTGCACGATTTCGTCGAATACAAAAAAGACCTCATCACGATCCGACGTATTTTGGCCGTGCGCACAGAAGCACCCACCCAAATCGCTGCAATCAAGAGGTTTCCCACGCACCCGCAGCAAACCAACCACCAAAACCCCAAGAATGCCTACCCAGCCTCATCTTTCAACAACAGACCCACCTACCCTTCCGGCAAGCCCCAACCCAGTAGACCCCGGTTCCAACCGTCCCAGCCACGCAGAATCTTCAACCGGAACAGCAACTACAACACCTACCAAAGTAAAAATCCTTACTTAGTCATTATCAACCCCTATGAATTCCCTGCCTGTAATGCTCAGTGTGCCCTCCACCAAATTCGTGACTCTGCCAAACCTCGCCCCTCTACTCCTCGCATTTCTGTAAATGAAGAGGAGTGGGGACAAGAGGAAGAAATTGCCCCCCATACCATGACCTCAGACGATACCGAGGAAACCCTGGAAGAGGTAGATACCGACCCCCAGGATTTTTAAAGTATCCCCCGCCCACGATGGGCTCGGCGGGGGACGCCATAACTAGTCGCACTGCCCCCATTTATTACATGGCCAAAATCAAGGACATTCCTGTCCGCTTACTAATCGACACGGGAGCTGCCAAGTCATGTTTGTTCAAATCTTACTATGAAAAACATCCCCGACGATTTGGCCCTTTGTTAAACACCAAAACAGAACTCATCTCAGCTGCTGATACTTACTTAAATCTCCTAGGAGACACTTTACCCCTATCAGTAACCACTCCTGGCCCCCATGCTCATTGTTATCACACATTTACAGTATTTTCCTCCAACTGTAAACATTATGATGGTTTCCTTGGACTTGACCTCCTTCAAAAACTAGAGGCCCAGATTGACTGCGGCCAAAGGCTGATCTCATTCAAAACAAATTCCAGCCCAAAGCCTCTGACAAACCAATCACGCAGAAACCCATTCCCAAAAAGAAAAAACAACCTCCCCCTCAACAAAACCTGATTCAGGGTTACCAAGTTGCAGCTAGCACTAAGGTTACTCCTAAAACCTCCCCTGGCCCCGAGATCTCTCAAAACCTCACTCAATTCAGTACAACAATGCCTCAACAAACGAAAGAAGACAAGTCCAAGCAACTCCCCCTCGGTAATCCCCTCAATTCTCGTAACTCTGCCCAGAATAAATCCTCCCATGTGTTCAGGACAGACTCTGATATATGTAACCCTAATTCTATCCAATGTTTATGTACACATGTTTCCAGAGAAAATGCCGACCAATGTACCCAACAATGTTTCCCCCATGCCCCCAGAAATGTTAACAACCCAAATCAATACACCAGTCCTACACCAATAACCCATGTTCTACACCTAACTTTTTCCCCACCAACCCTCCGCAGTCCCCCCAGCAAATCCCGTTTTCTAACTCGCTCACCTCGCACCCTTCTGAACTGCCCGCACGCGCGTTAATCCCCCCCTCACGCGTGCCGACCGAGGACACAACCATGTTCCCACCATGCCCCCAGAAATGCCCAGCTATTCCACCACCCCCCAACCCCCCCTCTCACTGTTTTTCCTTAGTAGCTCCCTTCCACCCCCCCACAATTCACACCCCTAATAAACTTCAAAACCCCACACTTGACTCACCCCCTCATGACAGACAAACCCACCAACCCCAGATAACCTCTAAACAAACCGTTACTGCCACCGACAACGCTACCCCCACCAACCCTCCGCAGTACCTCCAACAAATCCCGTTTTCTAACCCCCTCACACCGCGCCCCACTGATCCTCTCACACGCCATTAATCCCCCCTCATGCGTGACCCTCACCAAAGTGACCTTGCCCCCCTTATAAGTACCAAGCACCTGCTCGCCAGTCAATCCCCCACCATCATTAGCCCAGCGGTAGTTCAGGATAAATGCCAAATTCCCCCCCACCATCAAAAATGGGTGAACCTGCGGCCCATACCACAAACTCACATGGTATTTTCCCCCACTAACACATCCCCCAACCCCCATCGCTGCCTCTTACAACCCGCCATCATTCCCGCTCGTATCAACCACCTTCTCGTGGCTAATATCTCAGAGGAACCCCTGACATTACCGAAAGGTCTCATTATAGGAGATCTCGAAACTTTCGATGACCTCCCCATACATTTTAACGACACCCCTACCAGCCTCCAATTGCCCCCTCTTCCTGAGACACTATCTGACCACCAAAAGAACGGCATGTACGACCTACTGATGGAATTCAGTGACGTCTTTGCCCAACAACCCACCGAAATCGGACAGACGGATGTAGAACAACACATCATTAACACCACAGGCCCCCCCATACGACAACCATCCCGTAGAAAGAACCCCATACAACGTCAGGAAGAGGAACGCCAAGTCCAGGAAATGTTAGAGGCCGGGATTGCCACCCCGTCCATTAGCCCCTGGTCTTCCCCTGTTGTCTTAGTCAAAAAGAAAGATGGGACAACCCGTTTTTGCGTCGACTACAGGAGGTTAAATGACATAACCATTAAAGACGCTACGCCCTTACCCCGAATAGACGATTCCCTTGACTCCCTATACGGATCCAAATGGTTCACTAACCTCGACTTGCAAGCAGGGTATTGGCAAGTGCCTATCAAGGCCGAGGACCAAAAGAAAACAGCATTTTCCACTAGTGGTGGCCATCACTATGAATTTAACGTCCTACCTTTTGGCCTCTGTAACGGACCCGCCACTTTCTCCCGTTTGATGGAAACGGTATTGCATGGCCTAACCTGGGAAACCTGCCTAGCCTATCTGGACGATATTATTGTGTACTCTCCAACCTGGGAAGAACACCTCCTCAGGTTGAGACAAGTCCTGCAAAGAATCCGAGCCGCCGGGTTGAAATTAAAACCCTCAAAGTGCGTGATTGCCCGGAATAAGGTAGATTTTCTCGGACACGTGATATCTGAACATGGTATTGCGCCAGACCCAAAGAAACTTCAAGCCATACAAAACCAAACCCCACCCACCACGGTTAAAGGAATACGTTCGTTTCTAGGTTTAGCCACGTACTACAGACGTTTCGTCCCCCACTTTGCCACCATAGCCAGACCCCTCCACCAACTTACCCACAAAGACACCCCGTTCGCCTGGACACCTGAAAGAGACCTCGCGTTTAACACTTTGAAGCAAAAGCTAATCCAAGCCCCTATTGTCGTTTTCCCTGACTACCAGAAACCGTTCCGTCTTTATACCGACGTATCTCTGTACGCCATAGGTGCAGTATTAGCTCAATTCAGAGATGGAAAGGAACATGTGATAGCGTATGCCAGCTGCACACTCACCCCACCCCAACAGAATTACGCAGCCACCAAGAGAGAGTGCTTAGGGATCATTTGGGCACTCAGCCACTTCCGGTCATTTGTGTTAGGCGCAAAACTCGAAATAATTACCGACCATCAATCTTTACAATGGCTGCGTAGGTGCGAAACCAACTCAGCCATTTTGGTACGTTGGAGAGAGACACTAGAGGACTACGACTTTACAATACAATATCGTCCCGGCAAGCTCCATACTAATGCAGACGCCCTGTCACGTTTGCCAGTACCAAAAGACCCCCCCACCAACCTAGCCGCCTTACAAAACACTCAATTGGTATCTACTCCCACCTCCCGACAGAATGCACCCCCAGCCCCCTCCCTAATTCAATCTTGGGAAGCACGAATCAGACCCCCCTGGATACCGTTAAACGTCTTCAGGAGACTGACTCGCTGGGGAGATCAACTTGCCACAGACACTGGTCACATAATCTTGGACCCCACCATAGCCCACGACTACATGATTGCCATCCACGAGGGAAACGGCATACACCTTGGACAAAAGAAAATGTTAAAGATCTTCACAGACCAATACTGGACCCCCAACCCCTCCAAAATTGCACAACGAGTGACAGAATCCTGCAAACCGTGTTTATTGGGAAAGGATAGATCACGCACCCCAGGCCCAGCTGGTACCATTTCTGCCAACAAACCGTTCCAAGTCCTATCCCTCGACATCATGGGCCCGTTCCCTTCTTACGCTGGCAACCGCTATATCGTCACATTTGTAGACGTATATTCAAAATTTCTAATAGCCTGCCCAGTTAAAGACCACACAGCCACCACAGTCGCCACACTGCTTGCCACCGAAGTGTTCCCTATATTCGGCCTTCCCCTTGCTCTTCTATCGGACAATGCCCCCGAGTTTAGTGGACACGTTTGGCAACAATTCACCCAACAATGCGGTATCAAGATTAAACACTCATCCCCGTACTGGCCTCAAGGAAATGCTATCTGCGAACGCAGCCATCGCACCATCAACAACCAGTTACGTACAAGAATGATTGCTCTTAATACCTCAGACTGGCCATCACAACTAAAAATGATACAGTGGGGTATGAACACCTGTCCTCGGGAAGACGGTATTTCCCCTCATGAACGTGTTTACGGTGTACCCCCCCTGTTACTGCCATTCCACCACCACGCTCACCTTCCCTCCACCACCTCCACAATTGACCCATTGCAACATCTGCAAAACACCCTCCATACTGCCCAGATCTGTCAAGACACCAAAACTGACAACATCGATGAAAAAAACCCTTTCGCCATCCATGACACCGTAATGGTAGCCAACCTCCCTATCACCAACAAGTTAAGCCCTCGCTATGTCGGACCCTACACCGTAATACAAGTCCCAAATGCCTTTCAAGTCACCATCGACTATCACGGCGTAACTCGCACGCTCCGAACTAGATTCGTCCGAGCGTTTAAACCTCTAAAGCCACAAGACATTACCCCACCCCACACGTCCGACCCTAAAGTAAATACCCCTACTCACCCCCTCACTCACGCTACGAATATTCCCATACAAACCCCTAAGGACCTAAGCCCTCCAGCACCGAACCGACAAATCTTTTCTCACCATACCCCCCAACTAACCTCCACAAACCCCAAGCCCCCAATATCACACCCTCTTCCACCATGACACCTTCTTTCACTTCTGATAGTCAAGTTCCTCCCCAACTTATCCAAGTACAAAAACCTCCACCCACAAACCCGACCACAACAGAAACCCTCCCGTCTAGCCCTGACATACCTCCACCAGGCACCACAGTGAGAAAACCACCACCGCCACCCCAAACCAAGTACACACCCAACCGCACCACACAATCTACCTCAGTAACCTCACGCTACAACTTACGCCCACGACAAACATCGTTTAAAACCTCCAGAAAACACACCCTACTAACCAAGTTCCGTAGGGCTGCCAGACCACTACCCTCCTCCTCCTCCTCTTCTTCTTCTTCGTCGAATTCTCCCCCACAAAGGGAAAGAAGACGAATAATCACCAGCAAATCACCAACCTCATCAAAAAACAAACGCCCCTACCCCCAACCCTCCAACTTAAATCTACACTCCTTACCAACCCGTCTAGCCCCCCCGCATCCGCCTCTTTCCCCTCCACGATCCCCACCACCCCACCCACACACCGACCAACCTCCTCATCTCACCGAACCCCCAACCAACCCCCCCTAAGAAACCCCCCCCCAAAGTCACCCCCGAGAAAACTCCCACATGTCATTTACCTATAAATCATGCTACCCTCACTATAAAACATCGTCGAGCGACTCAAGTCCCACGACAAACATCTACCTTCCCACCAGGACCGCCAGAGGTAGAATAATCAACAGACCCATCAGATTTTAAAGACAGCGATACAAAAATAACACCCCGTTCTGACACTAAGGACCCAAGCCACACAACACACACACCCCCTCCTTCCCACACACCTCCTTCACCCACCTTACCTACACCGATTTTGCGCATTGCCTCACTATATATTCCCAACCTACAACACCGCCTAAGAAAACCAAATACAACCCAGACTCACATTCCCCCTCCATCCCCAGCCCTGTTGTCACGCGCGAATCCCCTTAGTAACCCATTCACCACACTAAACAGACTTCCTGTCAACCCCACACACCTCACTCCGACCCCCACGGGGGAAAGCTACAAACCATTCATACGAAAGGTTAAAGTAAAGACCCCCACTGGACACTTGGCCCGTGTACCACACCCACACCAAGCCCGGGCAGCCGCCCGCCACAACACAGAGGACACATTCTTACAGGTATACATTGACCTGCAAAAGAAACCTGGCCTTCGCTCTCGTGTTTGGTGGAACTTTCTAAATACCCTGAAAATGACCCACCATTACTATGATTCTTTTAACTTCACCCTTGAGGCTCGAGGACGAGCCTATAATGAAGGAGAGGGAAGTAAAATGCCCCAGAACAAGAAGCCCACCACAGAAGCCACGAGCGAACACCACACAGAAACACCCGGAAGAAAGGTCCACAGAACGAAAGGACCAGCTGACAGAAGCCCGCCATTCCAGGCAGGCCCAAGCCCGCAGGGCTAAACAGCTCCAGGACACACCCATTTACCTTTTCTAAAACCGACCATTTTCCACACCTCACGTACACTAACCCCTCGTGTCCTACACTTATTAACTACAAAGATGATGAACAGGAATATACATTCATATTAAAAACACCCATGCCTGTCCGACGTTGAGCCAATGCCAACACATCAGACAGCCATAATTATATCTATGTATGTTCTTGCATCCGAGAAGTAGATGTTATATATCTTAGAAGTTAAAGCACCCACGCTGTCCCTAGATCTCTTATATCATTTTCCATGACGAGTATAGATATATGTAAACCGTGCTCAGTCGCCCATTGCATTGCTCCTCTAGTAACTAAGTATTAATATTAACATTCCCTAACATCTTGTCTCGCCAGACTAAGCTTCTGAAGACCCATCGCCCCATAAATCTATGTATGCCACCCTTAGGTTAAGTATTTTTATCCGCCATTGTGTTCACCTTTTTCCATTTACTTTCCACAATTGTCATACGTCTTCCCCTTGCCTCCTTCGTATCCACAGTCCACACTACGCCAATTTACTTCGTGTCTTACACATCTTACCCCAACCAGAGATTATATAGGCTAACCTGGTTGTCAGTATCTGACTGAAGAACACCGAAACAATAACTAAGTGCCCCTACGAACTGCCACTGTGGTTGGTATTTTATATTTAATAGAAAACGCAGTTCCCAGGGCCAACTAATAGTATCCATAACCCTCTGACTGATCACATAACTCTATCTTTTCCACACTAATATACCACCATAGTTGCATTCCCCGGTAGCATTTGGCTAACGTATTCTACTGCCTTTTCAAACTGCCATATCAATTGTAGCCTAATGCCACCCCCACGCCCAGGGACCTTTAGGGGCAAAATTTCCCTGTAGCCCTTGAACTCTCCCCCCCCTCTCTCATTAAGACACCCGCGCTTCTCGACTCTTGTCCGACCTAGCCTCTCTCTCATACCTCTTGAAGATCCTTGAATTGTCCGTTACTAACGCTCTCCAACCTTTTATATATATACTCCTATCCAGCCTACCTTCACTTAGTAGGCCAGAACAACATTAGAACTTTACTAGCCCCTTGCATGCCATCTATTCTCTTACAACACATTCACAACCCTGCACCCAATGGTCGTCGGTGCGAGGCTAGCCGCCCCGCCAGTAACTAACTTCTATTGTCATACTTCCAGATAAATGTGGCAGAGTTAGCAACCCAGTCTCCACCATATCCAGCAAACCCTACAATTAACAACCAGCCGAGGTAAAACCAGATAGCTAAGGCACCTCGGTTTTGGTATTAAAGACACTCACATCTGTCTCATACACAGAGGGTTATTACAAACACTGGTGATATGGCAAGCCCCCTAGCCACAGCCGCCGGACGACTATATCAGAGAGGGCGCCCAGCTCCCCCTTTTTGCCCACCCGAGGAGGGAGACCCCCACCCCCGCGGAGGTATACCTGGCCCCTGTTTTGACTTCCGAGTCATTGCCAGGTAGCACAGGAATTCTTCCTATCAATGAACTAACCATGAATGACTAACACCTTTACTAACCTCTATTACCTCACAATAAACCATTTACCTTTCTTGCATGCTCTGATCACTAAATTAGCACCGCAGCTATACCATAGAATGAAGATTGAACAATCTAGAGAGACGCTCCTATCACAGCTGTCCCCATCCTCCTCGCAAAGTAAATCCAGTCTTTTCCCCTAAATACGTCCAGTATAGCCAAACTAGTACCTCTTACTAAGGCTCAGTTATATGAAAATATAAAGGCTTCCTATCGCCCTGTGCCACAACAGTAAATACCATCTTACCTAGTCCCCATATCTATTGAGAGCTCAATTAAGTCCATAAGACTCGAGATCCCTACTGTCTGCAGGGTCCAGAACCGAGCCTATAAATCTAACTCCCGACCCCAGTCAAATCAGTTGAAAGCTAGACACCAACCAGTGGTGACTACCCTGCAAGTTTAGCTCTAGGCTATGCCCTGTGTTGTTCCGGAGGTGGTGAGAGATTCCAGATCCGGCAGACTCCGTGGCAAGAGAGGACTGATAGAAGCATCTGTCCATGTACAAAGTACTCACGTGCACCTTATAAACCTTAACACAAATTTCGTGGGTATATAAGTGTGTAGACAGCAACGAGCATCAAAGAGATCCGACTTGAGAACTTCCTACATTTTTGGAACCATCTGAGACGGCCGAAGGAACCAGTCGTTAGCCCCCAACTATCACCGGAAGCAATGATTAACCAGGACCAGATCTACCCATACTATTCAGATTCATGTTACTAGTACTAAGTGTATAGTACTAGCTTGATATGCACCTATTAATTTATATAAAGTGGCTAAGACCTTGCCCAGTGTAATTCATATTTTAACCATTCCATTTGGGGGGTGACGTACTAAGCGATCAGTCGTTTGTTTATTAACCAGGCGACCTTGACTCTCGTAATTACCTTATTCAGATATTAAAAACTCTAGTGATATCTAACGTTCCGCCCAGCTGATTCGTGTTCTAATATTTCTGCCTTAAGAATATCAAACTTAGTTCAGTACCCCCATGAGGTTGGCTAGAGATTTCCGTGTTCTATAATACTACGCGTCTAATCCGAACTGTGAGTTGCTACGTGGGCACGCGGACCAGCCAGCAAGACGGTTTAAAATCAGTGACAGTGCAGTATACGAATACTATTGAGGTCTTTCCAGTAAAAATAAACTTGGCTAATTAAACCCGTGGATCACGAAGAATAGACCTGAACGTTGGAAGTGGGGGAGACTAGGCTCCATCCAAATCCGCCAAAATGCTAGCAGTTCCCTTCTATCTTTGTTT